>JACEIK010006788.1:30148-43365 GCA_018107945.1 Datura stramonium | reverse complement strand
CTAGCCTCCCATGAAGCTTTTATGAATTTATATACTCTGCATTTAAAATTTGTTTATTATAATTATGTCACTTATTAAATAACTAAAAATAACTTTTTTGATAAATATTAATTAATAATTTGATAAAAATGATAACTAACTTACTATCACAATATAAAATTTATTGATATTGTAAAAAGAATTCCACACTATCAATGTCTATACTTAATCTTTTTCTTCTTTTTTTTTCTTAGGTGAAATCGGCCCAAAACTGATTTTTTATTTGTCAATATCGAAAATGAAAAGTTGTCACAACAAAGAAACAGCCCAATCTAAAGAGGTTTAGCCCAAAACAAAAAGCAGCTAACTAGCTACAAAAAGAAATAAGCAACTAAAATTATGTCCTAAGATTAACTCTAAAAAGTTCTCTCTGTGTCAATGATTTGGTGTAAACAGTGGGCTTGTTCGTCTTTCCTCATAGTCGTCGGTGGTGTGTAGTTCCAAGCCTTTTCAGACTTCCTATCTATGTTCCTTTTCTTTGGAGTATGGTTGATGTCAGTAGTGTTTGCAACTTTAACTGTGAGTTTTGTTGTCTCGAATTTAGCTTCATTTTTCATTCTTTGTTGAGTCTGATGGTTCTTTATATGTGTTTCAGGTGCTCGACTCGCCTTATATGTTTCAACACTTCTTTGACCACTTGTAGTCACTTAATAGTTTCATTCTGTCAATTTAATTTGAAATATCTTGCCCAAATCAGAAGTATTTGGTATCGGTAGCCTTGTTTGCACTTATTGTCTGAGATTTGTTTGCACTTCCTGTTGTCTGTTAATTTCTCCATTTACATGATTAGACTTATGCTATCCTTCGAGTTTTGATTCTGAGGGTTGAGGTTTGTGACTTATCAGAGTTCAAAATTTTCCTTCCTTTGGAGGGTAGATCTTGGAAGCTGTGATATTGAAATTGTGCTTCTTCTTGGAAGCCTATATTTGTGAGATAGTTAGCCAGCTGAATTCCATCTTTGTATATATGTGTTATTGCATCTATAGCTACTGCATTATCTGCTTAATTTTCTCCACCTGATGTACTATTTCCCATGGTATCTTCTAACAATCCTTGATAATATTTTTAGTATCAATGAATCTGTCTCCATCTTTGCATTTTGTATGTCCTATACTAGACAATAGTGCAATCCTTGTTGCACTCTTTCGGATTTTTCACTTGAGCGCTTAGGAGTTNCCATCTTTGCATTTTGTATGTCCTATACTAGACAATAGTGCAATCCTTGTTGTACTATTGCAGTTTCTGCTATCATGTTGGTAGTTTCCCTTAGTTGTCCTGCTTGTGCGTAGATTAGGCCACCTCTTTCATCTCTTAAACAAAACTCGTATGAGCTTTTTCCAGGATTACCTTGACTAGCTTCATCTATGCTAATTTTTATAGTACCAGTTACTGGCTTGTCCTAATGGACTAGACAATGGTATAATCTTGGTTTGTAGTTGCTTAGAAATTATATCACTGTTGGCCATTTGTTGGCACTGCAGTTAACCAAGGGTAATTGACCTTTGTCAACTAATTGTTAATTGCACTTGGTAAACCATTTTGCTATAGGTAGTTTCACCCTATATTTTCTAAGATTTCTTCTCTTCTATAGCTCCCACATGCTGATAATTGTGATTGCTTTTATAAATATGTGAACTTTAGGAGGATATTGGGAGGTCCACCACTTTAGAATGACTTTTGGAGTTTGCAACCCATCAATATTAAAACATGCTTAGAAAACAATTTGTCTCCATAGTTTTTTGGCTATTGGAGATGTTAGAAAAAGATGTATCATGGTTTCCTATCTATATTCATCACAATACCAGCATCTTGATACCATAATGATTTTCATCTTTTTTCAAATTATCATCGATAGCTATCCTACCTTTCCATGTCCTTCATAAGAAAAAAATAATCTTTATTGGTAGTCCTTTAGTCCAAATATAGCCAAACATATGAGACTTCTTTTGTTTCTATCTCACCTCCATTTGAGATGATTTAACTGTGAAATTTTCATTTGGATTTCACATCTACCATGATCTGTTATAGTCTACATTGACCATTTATGGCTAATGTTCTCCAATATATGCTACACCAAATCTTTTGACAAGACCCTAAGAATTCTTTAACTTCAATATATGCTCCAATATATAGTTTCCATTCTCAATAAATTCTTTAACTTCTATTTCCTCATCTAGGGCCATTTCATTATACATAAAGTATAGAGCTCCTGTTTAGTCTAGTTGTCAAACCAAAGGGCTGGAATTTCCTTCCTTCATTTTCCACCATGTTCCAATTCTTCTCTAACTTCCACCATTTTCTTCCAAACATGTGAGGCACCTTTAGCTTGAGCAATGCCATGACATAGCTTTTTACTATATTTATTCACCATGTAATCACTCCAGAGGGATCTAGATGTCCTGGGTTCCACCATAGTTTACCAACCAAGGGCTTTGATTTGTCATGACGAGATCTGAACCCTAGCCCCATTTCTTCCTTAGGAAAATACGTATTATCTCATACAATCCAATGCCTTTTAGTTTAGTTGCGTTAACCTAAAAGAAAGTTGTAAAAGTTTTGCGTATCTGTTCTATTACCTCTGTATTACTCCTTTGGTGGGCAGGTGGTGGTGGGAAGGAGGCGGAGTTCAGATGATAGAAGATAGATTGAGATTGTTTGTAAAACATATGTGATCAGAATATACGTACCTCCAAAAGATAGAAATCTATTCTGTTAAGATATCACCATTTTAATAACTTTCTTCATCAGGTCTTTAAAGTGTATTATTTTTTTCCTTCCATAAAATAATAGGCAACCCAAATAAGTAAAAGAAAAAGTCTCTTGCCTCATGCCTGTCTTCTTTCTTATTCTATTGCTGATTACAACTAGTATTTTGTCATGAACAAAGAATCAAATTTTGATGTTGTTAACCAATTGTCCAAAAGTGTCTTCATAGGCCCTAAGAACTTTAATCATCTTCTTTATAGACTTTGGTTCAACTAAGCAAAAAAATGATATCATCAATATAAGATAGATAATTGATCTGAGTACTCCACTTAGGTAAACCCCTGAATTTTGTGTCTTAATTCAGTTTGTTAAGGCCCTTGGACAATACTTCAATTGCTATAATAAACACAATGGGGGATAGTGGATCCTCTTTCTTTAGACATCTTGAGGATTCTAAAACACCTGGGATTGCTAATTTAGAATGATAAAAATACCAATTATTGGAGAACAATCTCCACACCATATCTATGACCACTTTTAAAAATTCAAATTGTCTCAGAATTTAGTGAGAAATACCCAAGAGACTCTATTATAGGCTTTAGCCATATATAGTTTGACCATTACATTGTGAATTATTTCTCTTGTTAATGTCTCTGATGATCTCTTAAGCCAAAATTACAATTTTTTACTATGCTTTTCCCTTTCACAAAACCAGTTTAATTGGTGTAAATCATACCTGGTAAAATTGTAACTAATCTTTCATGCAACATTGAGATAATTTTACTGGAAAGACGACTCAACGTAATTGTCCGTAAATCTTAAATGATCTAACATCATCTTTCTTGGGTATGAGGACCAAATTGGTATGAGTAATTAATCTAGGAAGCTTCTATTCACAGAAGAAAGATATTACCATTTTAGTAATATCTTCCCCTATAGTGCTCCAACAAGTTAGAAAGAAGTGCCCTGAGATACCATCTGGGCCAGTAGTACTTTTACTATTTAGCCAATGGACTGACTGCTTAACCTCCTCCAAGTCTGGTAGCTCTATTAGGAAACTATTTTGTTTAGTAGTCACAAGAAAAGGGATATTTAGGAGCATGTTAAAGTTGGATGGTTTGTGTTCTTCAAACTGATTTTTGAAGAACAATGTTGCCTCTTCCCCAATCTCTTCCCTTTTAGTAATCCATTCTACTTGACTATTTTGAATACCCTATAGGTTGAGTCTCTATCTTTTTCTTTTAACATAAGAGTGGAAAATTTTGGTGTTTCTGTCGCCATCTTGAAACCACCTCATGTCTGATTTCTGTTTTCCATACTCCTCCTATATATTTAGATATCTCCTCAAATCTGCTTGAGTTTTGACAGTTCTTCCCTATTCTGTACAGTGGATCTGATTTCCAGATGAATTTTTTAACCTTAATGACATCTTCTAGGGTAGAAATATGCTTAAAGATGTTACAAAAGGTATCTCTGCTCCACCCTTTTCATCTTTGCATGGAATTCTGTGAATGGATTCACAGAAAAATCTAGGACTAGCTTTCTGTAACCACCTCTTGGAATTGTGGATGTTTAGTCCAAAAGTTCAAAAATTTAAAAGGCTTGGTGATGGATCTGTAACACCCCGTAAACTTTAAGTAATAAACTCGTACTTTTGAGGTAGGACTAAGAATGATCAATATCATAAGAAGAATGAATAATGTGGTATTCGAATCACTCAATGATCGTATGTTAAGATTTAAAGTGAAGCAAGTCATAAAACAAGAATCAGCAAAAGTTATTGCAAATTACTTTTAGAAATTCTCTAAATTTTGGGTCAAATGTGTTACTCCCAATCTATAAAGTGTTAGGGGAGCTGCTACTTATCAAATTGAAGGTCTATGAGTCTAGTTTCCAACACACTAAACTGTTCATAATACAACTTCAAAATACAGATATTCACATTTTTATGAGACTGCACAAGCAAGCACGTGGAGGTGGACTCCATATCGGTAGAAATATATATTTTTAGACTTAGAGATTCCACTACAACGAGACTGCCATAGCAGTCGGAGGTTTGCCATAGTGGTTAGAGATGAAAACCATCGGGTCCACCATGGCGAGACTCTGGTCGACATAGGGGTCTGCTATAGTGAAAAATGGACCGTTGCAGCGGATGATGGGAGGCAGAATGCCGGTTTAAATCGGAAGTTTAAGATTTTCACCCCATTATTCTAAGGCACAAGTTTCTAGGAACTTAAGGCAATTTTTCAAGGGTAAAAGAGTTCCTCTCCTAAGGTAAAAGTTTTCCAATTCACTCTTTCACCCATCATCTCCTTTAACCCCTAGGATCATTGGAGGTCCACCAATGGTAGAATGTAAGTTAGACTAGGGTTGTGAATTTTAGAGGAAGCATAGGTATGGTTAGTTCTTGAATTCTAACCTTCTAGGTTACTAAATTACATTTGCTAGAGTAATGTGCATGCATTAGTCCATTGATACGATAAATTGAGACTCAAAGTTCAATAAATCTGAGAACTTTGGCATTGAGAACTACTTGAAAAGGGTTTCGAGGGAGCAAAAACTTCGTGAACTAGGTTGGAACGATCATTGTGGGATTAGATTTAAGACTGAAATCATGGGTAACGAAGTGAACCTTGATAACAGGTAGAATGAGGTGGGTTTGAATTCCCAAGCCATTGATTTAAGAAGTAGACTATTGATTTGTTCTTTAAATTCTTATTTCTATACTTTGAACAGTCGGAGGCATTGAGAAAAGGCAAAGCTCCTGCAGAGTCACTGCATATTCCAGTTCTTCGATTAAGGTAGTGTACGGTTTATGAGGAGTTAGACTTTCTTTAATGACTTGTATGTGTTGTGGTTTGATGAATATGATTAATTGGTCTTTAGAAATTGGTTGTGCTAGAATTATGATGGTTTAGTTATACGTGTGAATGAACACTAAGATTTATACTTTGTGCTTATTGTTGTTGTGAATTCAAGGTGCATTGTGATGATCAATGTGTTTCTCTTAATTGTCATATGCGTTGACTAAATTATTGTATGTTGAACCGTGTTGATGAATATGAATTGATACCTCCGAGTGATCATGTGAATTGACATATGATAGCATATGGAATAAAAGATAAAAGTGGATAACATGTCCTTATCTTAAGAGAGTGGCTCATGCCCGAGGTGGGTATCGAGGTTGGTAGCTGTGACATGAGAGGCTTGTGTTTGAGGCGAGCATCCGAACAAGCAGATGAACGGGAGTGGTTACCATACCAATATAATACATGAATTTCTAGAGTCCCCTGTATGTCATGACTAGAAGGAAAGAAATAAGACCCTCTATTATGTGTGTATAGATATACAATGATGTGACAGACAACTTATAAATGGTTTGATACCGGTGAAAGGTCTTTGTGTGACCAGGTTGATTTAGAAATAAGGAACTTATGAGACAGGGTTATCTACCTGTGTGTTTCATTATGCTCATGACTTATTGCACTATTTATGTCTTACTTTTATTATGTGTAAACCTGTGTAAAGTGGATGAATTTATTTTTGAGGATTATTATGTGTAAACCTATGAAGAGTTAATGAATTGATTGTTGAGAAGATTTACTTGTTCGGGTAATTCACGAGGTAGGACGTGGGCTATGATTATGCTGTTTGAGTGGATACTCTGGTAAAATGATGAGAAATTAAGGTTGTCAGGATAGTCGAGCTACTGCCTGGAGCAGTACTGCTGCAACAACACCCTTCCCGCTGCGGCAAGGCCATTGTAGCGGTCAAGTTACCATTAAAACGAGGTCTAAACCAGTGGGCAAACCACTATTAACCATGAACTGACTTATATTAGACTGTACTTTGATTAATTGTTGTCTTTTTTGGTTGTTGTTTGTTTATCTAATTACGATATATAGTTGTTATTATTTAAGGTGGGCCTATGATGCCTACCGGTATATAGTGTTTGTACTAATGCTACTCTTGCACTTCTTTTATTAAGTGTAGACTGTGATCTAGGAAGTTCATTCTGACCTCATTTATAGCGTGGCTGTTGATATTCAATCTAAGGGTGAGTTGATTTCTATCCAGGCTGCCGTGGATCTTCCTTAGCTGATATCTCTTGATTTCAAACATTATTCTATTATTATATTTTGATTCCACTACTCTTAGACAATGTTTGTTAGAGTCCTTTGCAAAGTGACCTTCAATTCTTGGGGATTTAAACTGTTAGTTCTTTATGAGTTTGGATTAATAATTATTGAATTAAGACTTTAGCGATTTGGTTCAGTATGTTGTTGATTTTGATTAAAATTTGTGAGTAAATGACTATGTTAGTTGGGAATGATGGTTCACCCACCAAATGGAGGGTCAGTGTAGGTGCCAATCACAACCACTTGGGATGTGACAAAGATGGTTTCAGAGCCCCAGGTTCATTTATCTCATTGTAAAAGGATGAGTCTAGTAGAGTCTTGCAGATCGATGCAGATATGTCCGTTACTTATCTTTGGGAGGCTATAGGACTTTAGAAAAATTCTATTTTTTTCCTTCGTGCTATTACTTGATTCCAATTTGTAGTTGATGATCCAAATTGGTATCTAACAAATTTATTTCTTTCTCCCACAGATAGTGAGGACACGCTCAAGAGGAGTCTTAGAAGAGGTACCCGAGCCGGTTGCTGGAACCATGTATCACGGTAGAGGATGGTCAAGAGGGAGAGGACAAGGTCACGGACAGAGAGAAGCTCCAGTCATAGGTAGAATTCCAGCTATTATTTCGGGCCGGGAAAGGTTCGAGTCCCCTATCCTCTCGGACGCTTGGGATAGAGTAGCAGAGGAGGTAGTGGCACCAGTGCAGGGAGGTGTTGCAGCCGCTCTGACATCCTTAGCGGTATTGGCTCAGGTCTTGAACTTGCTGAGTGGGTTAGTGGGCAATTGAGCCACAACTACAGCTCCAGCGGGCCAACACTCGAGGGTATAACATGCTGTCATTATAGCTCCCTAGATGGATGATAATTCTGGTAGAAGTATGTTCCCCAGATTGGTGGATGGACCAATAATGACTGGAGAGGAGCGTGATTTATTCTGGAGGTTCAAGAAGATGAAGCTCCCTTTTATGGCACCAAGATTGAGTATGCCTATGAATTCATCATCAATTGCTATGAGAGGATCCATATGACGGGAGCTATGGAGAAATATGGGGTGGAGTTCGTCACTTTTCAGCACATGGGAAATACTAAGCTCTGGTGGAGAGCATTTATGGAGTGCAGATAGATAGAATCACTTCTATTGACCTGGGGTAGTTCTACTCCACTTTCTTGGAGAAGTATGTACCTCGCACTTTGCGGGATCGGAGGCGTGATGAGTTCACCAACATTGAGCAGGGGACCTCCTTAGTTGCAGTCTATGCGTCCTGTTTTGCTCCCTTTCCAGGTATGCTCTACCGTTATTGCCCACAGAGGAGGAGAGAATCAAACGGTTTATGAAGAGTCTGAACGCGGGACTCTAATTTTCAGCCTTAGAGATAGTCTCATAAGGTAGGACCTTTTAGGAAGTAGTTGAGCATGTTAAGAATGTAGAGGGGGTCAAGCAGTATGGGTATGAGAATGTAACACCCCAAAAGTACCTAAGATCAGATCCTAGACTTAAAGTAGAAACTAGAGGGAAAATTTAAGCTTTTCCTCAGAATGGACTAGACCATGAGCCTTGGTGAGAGACCACGACTCTTGCATGGCTCATGGTGAGCAACTAGTGTCCCATGATTTCCAGATTCCATGAGTCTAATGTACGACCCATTGTAGGATGGTACGAATAGTCGTTTGAGTCTTGAGTTGAGATTTAGAGAGTAATCAAATTATTTCTAGTGACCGAGGATGGAGTTATGACTCGTGAGAGAAAAGGATGACTTGTCTTGATGAGTATGGGATGAGATAGGAAGTGTTCAGAACCCTTCCCAAAAACCATTGATAAAGATCACGATCCGTGGTCATCTACGATGAATTGTGTTGAGCAACCATGGTATGAACTTCAGAAGCTTGTCAAGTAGGCCTTTGTGACCACAAATGGTCATCACGATCTATGGTAGGACACCACGAGTTGTGGTGTGACCCATTGACTGTTCAACAATTTTTAAGTATGAGTTTCCAAGGGTATTTTTATAACTTCCTATGCTTCTAACTCCGAAACCAGGTCGTTTTGGATTTTCTAACGGGAATATTAAAGGGTTTTACTTAGCCTAAACTCTATTCCCCTCTCTAAACACCATAGATTCAAAATCAAGTTCTCAAGGAAGCTAGGGTTCATCTTTACCAATCTCTTGGGTCTCAAGTCATTGTCAAAGAGCCATCAAATCCAGGTACGAGGTATTATCAATAAGAGATTCCTTTCACCCTTGTGCCTAAACCCAAGATTAAACGTATGATTTCAATTCCTCCGTGTCTCAATTTTAAATTCAATGATTTTCTAGGGTTAGAATCCTTTAGCAAAAACTAAATTCTTTTATGAATTATTTTCTCTCATGATTCCACCTGTATTTTGTGATTATGATTGGCTTGAATTCATTGAAAAACTCCTATGATTCTCTACATTCTAGTGAGCATCTTTTATGCAATTGTGTATGAATCTCATGAATTTCAAGGTTATATATCATGACTGTAATTTCAACATAGTTTTAATGGCTAGCTCACATATTTCAAGGAATTTATGAATATACATGACTTTAAACTAGCCCATGAAAAACCTACCATGTTTCAAGTATGATTATGAGCACTATGTATATTTTGGGAGTAGTATTTAACACCGAGTAGGCCAGGATTCCAGCGCATCCAGGTCTCAGAATTACGTGCCACCGTAGATATGAATGGGTCCTCACCAGTTGAGAGTTTCTCCCTTGACCTAATGGGATAATGAGTGAATTCATGCCTTTATGATTCTTACCACAAGGTATGAACACCCTCCTGACAAAGGTTATAGATTAGGTTCCATGATGCTCACTTGGAGTATGTTGGTTACGAGAATCTTCCACTCAACTTCACGTCCATGTTTTGTGATGCATTGACTTATAGTATTTTTGGCCTATTTATCATTTTATGAATTTACTTATGATTTCAAACATGTTAAGCTCTATGCTTATGTTTCAAAACCTTGGGTCACTATAGTTCAGTTTATGATGAAAATCTTATTTTTATGACTATATTACGATCACGATTTTTAGCATTATGTCTTAATCCTTATGTTTTACTTATCCTCAATACTCAATAAATTCAAAGTACTGACCCTATATTTTTTTTGCTGTATCATCCATGATATTGGTTTGGGTGCGCAGTCTCAGCCCCACTGCTATATTCCCTCTAGTTCCCGATTCAACTAAGATTGGTGAGTCCTCATCATCCAATAATGATAGTTTTGGCGTATGCTCTCTTTTAGTTATTTCAATTATAGATTTTATAAATCTAGTTGAGGGCCTATCCCATTCAACTCGTCATATGTTTTAGAGGCTTTCAGACTATCATGTTTAGATGTTCAACGGATTGACTTATATTGTCTCAATTCTACATTTGATGATATCTTAGACTTATTCAACATATGTTCTATCTCATGACTTGTTTCCACCTAGTTATATGTTTATGTTTATGATGTGATGCATGTACCATGGGTTACTTTTCTAACTCATGATATACGCATTTGCAGAAAATACCTCCCAGAGGAGCTAGCGGAAGGAAAAATGGCAATCAGAACTAGCCTGCTCCACCTACTCCAGCACACCTTCTAGATGAACAAGTTACCTATGAGGAGTTTAGGGTTGTTTTCTAGATATTAGCACAGGCCATGATGGCTCAGGTCAACTGGTAGGCGATTGCACCGTGAACCCAAATGTGAGTATTGCAGTGGCAAGGGTGTGAGACTTCACCAAGATGAACCCACCAGAGTTCCATGATTTAAAGGTGGATGAGGATCCACAAAAGTTTATTAATGAGATCCAGGAGATAACTCAAATTATGGGTATCACCGTAGAGGAGAGTGCAGACTTGGCATCTTATCAGCTGAAGGGGGTAGATCACATATGGTACAAGTAGTGGAAGGAAGGTCATTGGGGAGGTGCAAGTCTAGTTGATTGGGATGAGTTCGTGGCAGCCTTCCTAGAAAGATTCTTTCCTCCAGAGTTAAGGGAGGCAAAGGTTGCAGAGTTCATCAACCTAAAGCAGAATAACATGACAGTTTAGGAGTATGCTCTGGAGATGGTTGTCGAGTCAAGGGCTTAAATGAGCAAGTTTGTGTCAGGGGTCTCAGATTTGGTGGTCAAGGAGTGAAAGATCTCTATGCTTTTCTATGACATGGATATCTCTTGACTCATGATTCATTCCCAATAGATTGAGGAAGAGAATTTGAAGGAGAAGGAAAGGCAGACTAAGAGGGATAGAACAGGAAACTTTGAGTTCTTTCAGTAGAGAATATGTGGTGGAAATCACTCATAGTCCCATCAGAGGTCATCAGCCCTAACACCATCGTCAGCTAGCGTCTCATCTCCCAAAACCAGAGGTGATCAGAGGGGTAGAGCACTAGGCTCTAAGTCTTAGGGGAGCAGAGGAAACACATTCCTAGCTTGTAAGAGGTGTGGAAGGAACCATCCTAAAGAGTGTTTGGTTGGCGAGGATGCTTATTTTGTGTGTGGTAAACCCAGTCACAGACATAGAAATTGTCCAAAAGCCAAACAGGGTGACGATATAGGTGGTGCCCATGCCATCTCTTCAGCAACTCCAAAAGCTTGCCTATCCTAGAAGGGAACCTTATCCAGTGCAGGCGGCGGACAAAGAAAAAATAGTTTCAAAGCACTTTCATTATGCCAGGATCAGGAGAGCTCACCAGATGTGGTCACGGGTATGTTATGAGTTTTCACCTTGATGTTTATGATTTGCTAAATCTAGGAGCCATATTATCCTTCATGACCCCCTATATTGCTATAAAGTTTAGTGTTAGTCCCAAAATTCTCTCAGATCCCTTCTCAATCTCTACCACTATTGGTGAGTCAGTCTTAGCATAAAGGCTATACAAAAGCTACCCAGTTACAGTTCTCCAAAAACTCACAATAGATGATTTAGTAAAGTTAGACATGACCAACTTTGATGTTATATTTATCATGGATTGGTTGTATTCCTGTTATGCTTCAGTCGACTATAGAACCCGAATAATAGAATTTCAATTTTTGAGTGAACTAGTCCTAGAATACAAGGATAGTTCCGCAGTGCCAGTAGGTCTCTTTGTCTCCTACTTTAAGGCTAGAAAGATGATTTTCAAGGGTTGTGTATACCACTTAGTTAGGGTGAAATATTCTAAATTCAAAACCCCGACTCTTCAGTCAGTCTAGTTGTTTGTGAGTTTCCAGAGGTGTTCCCAGATGATCTACCTAGAGTCTCTTCCGAGCAGGAGATTGACTTTAGGATAGACCTCCTCCTTGATACGCAGTTGAAGGAATACTTGAAAGATCTCCTAGATAAGGGTTTTATTAGGCCCAGTAAGTCCCCATGGGGTGTGATGTACTGTGAGTTCACAGCACTTTCGAAACTCAAAACTAAGAAAATAACATGAACTTAGGTGTGTTTATATGGATATAAGGTACTTTTTCTTTGATTATAGGGTAAACAAGTGTTGGAGCAAGAATGTGCAAAAGAAGTCTGAAAGTGTAGAAAAGGAGCTAAAGTCACAGTCTCTGTACGAGCGGTAGGTTGATGGTACGAGCCATACAGAGAACCGTGAAAAGTTTCAAATAGCTGAATTGGGGAGAATGCAACCTACGACTCTCAGTACGA
Organism: Datura stramonium; assembly: GCA_018107945.1. NCBI lineage: Eukaryota > Viridiplantae > Streptophyta > Magnoliopsida > Solanales > Solanaceae > Datura > Datura stramonium. Next base: position 30,827 of record JACEIK010006788.1, on the reverse strand, counting down.
GTTGTACAACATTGGTACGAGCCGTAACTTGGAGTCATGGAAATATTCAGAAGAATTGCATAAGAGGCAGATTCCTGACATGGATGGAACTACGAACCATGGAAAGAAGGTACGAATCATATCAGGAGCAATGGTGAGCTTCAGAGGATTTTCAATGCCAAGCAGAACTTCAAACAGTACGAGTCATGGATGGAAGGTACGAGTCGTACCACAACACTCGTGAATAAATTTAGAAAAAGTTAGATTTCTCAGAGCCAAATGTCACGCCCCGAGCCTACACCCTGGACGTAACACGGTACCTGGAGACACAAGTGACCCCAAGTCAACCCCTAGTCTATCATACACTAGCATTCTGAGTAAACATGCACAATGAAACTTTTAAATAATATCTTTATCAGTTTAAGAAAATGTAAAGACTGAAATTAGAGAAAGAAATATTATATCTTAAATACAATTCTAAAAGATAAGTCTGGTCTGAAAGCCAACTACTGGGGAGTTACTGGGACAGGTCCCCAGCTAACTCTAAATCTAAACAAAACCATATCCAACTGAAGTAAATAAATAAAGCCCTCAAATGAGGAGGACTCACACTCTGATCTGCTGAAATGGAATGCTCTGAAACTGAAGTAACTATTTGTGCTGAATCTGAGAACCTGCAGCTGTATCATGAAATGATACA
>JACEIK010006788.1:0-26583 GCA_018107945.1 Datura stramonium | reverse complement strand
GACGAAGATGGGGATCCAGATCCTCATATTGCCGTGGTTGGCCTTATACACACCCCCGCCGAGCGTTTACGCCTGGGGTGTAGATATCAGGAGTCCTCCAGACTCAGACACAGCTACAGCAGGGGCTGAGCGGGCCCAGTTGCAGACCCAGGGGATCGGTAGGACGCTTATAGCTGGTAGTTGACTCAGTATGACTTGGATAGGGGTATATAGGTTGAGGTGTACTCACTAGGGCTAATGGGAGCCCAGGTGGGTTATTCTGTGCTGATTGTACCTTACAACTTATAGGGGCTAGGTAAGGTTTATGCTTGCTTTAGTTTCTGATAGTTAGATAGTAAGACGCCTCATTTGCCAGGTATGAACCCTACCTTCCTTATTATAGTTATGTTTAGTCTTGATTTCACTACTGCAGTCAGCTTCAATACGTTTTCTTTACTTCAGTTATTGTTAGTTCTATTTCTTACTTTCAGTCATTTAAAGTTATTGCTTTACATACTCCAGTACCTGTGGTACTAGCGCCCTCTTCTGGGGCGCTGCATTACTTGTCTGCAGGTACACATAGACGAGGAGAAGGTCGCTCGTAGTTCCAGTCAGCCGTACAAAGCCATCAGCTCCCTTCTTTCGGAGCTTGTGTGATAGAGGTTTACTTCTTTTGTTTGTACAGTATGGGTAGTTCGGGGCCCTACCCCGACCATCTTATTACTCCTAAAGTCTTGCAGATTGTGTTACTTCCCTGTGGTTAGATGATATCGGATGTGTGGGGCCCATATGTGTTTTAGATTATGTATGTTAGCCGTGTGGGGCCCTGTTTAGCTGTTGATTGGTGGCCTTGTCGGTCATAGTTCAGTTTAGCATCTGATTTTACTTTCCAATTAAAACTAGATACCATGGTGGAATTGTCGGCCCGCGTAGGACTCCCTATGTTTGTTTGTCTCTAGTTAGCTTTTTATTTTCACAGGTGGCTATAGGCCTTGTCGGCCGGGGGTTGTATTTACAGCCGCTATATAGCCTGTTGTTTTCTTGATTTCAGAGTTAGAGTCAGCCCTTCACCAGAGGTGCTTAGGCTCAATCAACTCAGTAGTTCAGGTCCTAGACGGGCACCAGGTGCCAGTCATGCCTCCTAAGGTGGGGCGTAATAGAAACCGCTCATGAGACCCGACCCGATGATTGAGTAAAGTCATCCAATAGGGCGAACCAGTTGTTTGGATGAACCCTAGTTATCAATTCTACAAGTAAGCATTGGTATTGATCACGTGTGTATACCCGAAGTAGTTATGAGCCCATGGGGAACACAAACCCTAGTTATTCGTTAATCTTTATTTATATCATAATTTCAATTGTTGTTTTAATTACTATTTTCTTGAAACCCCCAAATTGGAGTAATTAACCAACAAGTTCACTTACCGACATTAGTCTATATCTTCCATATTCTCTATGGGTTCGACCCCAACCTCTTAGTTGGTTTCTTTATTGACAACATCCGCTTCATACTTCAGTAGGAGGTGTGATTTGAGTGTTATCAAAAAGTGACGCCGTTGCCAGGGAATACGGCTAAGACTAGATTAATTGCTTGTATTTGACTTTTGGTAGTTATTTCTCTATTTACATCTTTTGTATTTTTCTTTTGTGATTCTTTTAGGACACATTAAGGGAATGATCCCTTTTTCAAACACCTAGATGGAATATGACAAGCTACCAATGCCCGTGGAGGAGATGATGACTATTGGCACATTAGCAGTTGTCATGATGAATTATGAGGGAGACGGAATGTCAGAATACACGGAGATGGTGAATGCCTTAAATGGAATGGGATCATATAACTTCAGCCCAAAGAAGTTCGACTTGGATGTAAGAATTGTTCAATGCCGCCGGCTAAGCCATCTGTGGAGGTACCACAAATCCTTGAACTAAAAGCACTACCTCCCCATATCAAGTATGCATTCCTCGGTGAAGACAGTACTCTACCAGTAATATCACATCAGATCTGCTGGACGAGCAAGTGGGAGCTTTGGTCAACATACTAAAAAGGTACAAAAAGGCAATTGGCTGGACCATAGCTGATATAATCGGAATCCCTCTAGGCATATGTACTAGCAAGATCCAACTCGAGCCAAATTGCAAATCAAGTATAGAACATAAGCGCCGCCTGAACCCCCCAATGAAAGAAGTAGTAAAGAAGGAGTCACAGGGTGGCGTGTATGCATGGATTATAGGAAACTCAACCATTGGACCCAAAAGGACCACTTTCCAATGACATTCTTGGATCAGATGCTTGAAAGACTGGTAGGTAGAGGTTGGTACTGTTTTCTTGACGGTTATTCGGGATATAATTAGATTACCATCACTCCAGAAGACCAAGAAAAAATGACCTTCACTTTTTTGTATGGAACGTTTACTTTCAAAAGAATGCTATTTGGGTTGTGCAATGCACCAACCACATTCTAGCGCTGCATGATGTCTATATTCTCAGATATGGTGGAGCACACCATTGAAATATTTATGGACGACTTCTCTATTTTAGGTGACTCATTTGAATCTTGCCTCCACCACTCGGGAAAAGTATTGAAAAGATATGAAGAAACTAATCTGGTTCTAAATTGGGAAGAATGTCATTTTATGGTCAAGGAAGGAATAGTGTTGGGTCATAAAATCTAGGAAAAAGGAATTGAGGTGGACAAGGCAATAATTGAGGTTATAGCTGGTTTGCCACCCCCTATTTCCATAAAACGGGTCAGAAGATTTCTTGGACATGAAGGATTCTACAGACGATTCATCAAGGATTTTTCAAAAATTGCACAACCATTGTGCAAATTGCTTGAGAAGGAGGTAAAGTTCGTGTTTGATGAGGCATGTCTGAGGGCTCTTGAATGCTTGAAAGAGAAACTCACCACTGCTCCTATCATCATAGCTCCAAATTGGTCTCTTCCATTTGAGGTAATGTGTGATGCTAGCGGGGTTGCTCTTGGTGCTTTTTTGGGTCAACAAAGAGAAAAGTTTTTTCATCCAATCTACTACGCTAGTAAAACACTCAACACATCCTAGAAGAATTACATGGTCACAGAACAGGAGCTATTAGCGGTGGTTTTTGCATTCAAAATATTTTTAGCATACCTGCTTGGAACCAAGGTGATTATTCATACAGACCATGCTGCTCTGAGGTACCTGATGTCAAAAAAGAATGCTAAACCCAGATTGATTCGGTGGCTGCTCTAGCTCTAAGAATTTGAGTTTTAGGTTAAAGATTGGAAGGGAACGGAAAATCAAGTAGCTAATCATCTATCCAGGCTAGAATCTAAAACTAGGGAAAGAGAGGGGATTGATATTGATGATACTTTCCCAGACGAACAAGTGCTAGCTTCATCTCAGGATCTGATTCCCTGGTTCGCCGACTTTGCAAGTTACTTGGTTAGCGATATGATACCGACAGACTTGACTCCTCATTAGAAAAAAAAGTTCTTATTCGATGCCCGAAGATATTACTGGGATGAGCCATAATTATTTTGCATTTGTGCAGATGGGATCATTCGTAGGTGTGTGCTTGAAATAGAGATGTTTAGCATTCTGGAGGCCTGTCATTCATCCCTAGTTGGGGGTTATCATAGTGGTATCGGAACTGCACATAAAATCTTACAATGCGAATGCTACTGGCCCTCTATTCACCAAGATGCATATGATTACACCAAGTCCTGTGATAAATGCCAAAGGCAGAGTGGTATTACCCGTAAACATGAGTTTCCATTTACCCCTATCCTAGAAGTTGAGTTGTTTGATGTGTGGGGTATAGACTTCATGGGCCTATTTGTTAGCTCATATGGGATGAAATACATCTTGATGGCAGTGGCCTATGTATCCAAATGGGTGGAGGCTATTGCACTACCAAACAATAAAGGTAAAAGTGTTACAACATTTCTGCGGAAGCACATCTTTTCTAGGTTTGGCACTCCCAGAGCTATTATCAGTGATGGTGGATCCTACTTCTGTAACCGCCTTTAGAACCCTGTTGGAAAATTTTGGTGTCAAGCATAAGGTGGCCACACCTTACCATCCTCAGTCATGTGAACAAGTGGAAGTTTTGAATAGGGAGATCAAGACCATCCTGGCCAAAACAGTGAATACTAGTTGGACAGATTGGTCTAGGAAGCTCGATGATGCGCTGTGGGCTTACCGAACAGCTTATAAGACCCCCATTGGTTCATCTCCGTACCAACTGGGTATGGAAAAACATGTCATTTACCGGTCGAATTAGAGCATAAAGCGCTATGAGCTCTGAAAAAGATGAATATGAACTGGAACAAAGCAACCAAGTAGAGACTTAACTAGCTCAATGAGTTGGATGAGTTCCGATCTAGAGCTTATGAGAGCGCGACCATTTATAAAGAAAGGATGAAGATTTACAATGATAAGAAGATTGCTAAAAGGGAATTTAGCACAGGCAATTTGGTCCTACTGTTCAACTCAAGGCTCCGGTTGCACCCTGGAAAGTTGAAATCTAAATGGATGGGACCCTACAGAGTGGTACATGTGTCCCTATACGGTGCAGTGGAACTTGAGAACAAAGAAGGAAAAAGGTTCAAAGTGAACGGGAAAAAATAAAGTTGTATCTGGGAGATGTGGAGAAATTAAGAGGAATAGAGGTAGTATAGCTTGATGATGCTTGAAGAGTCACAAGAGTCACGTCATGCCGCGACGTTAAATCAGGCACTGCATGGGAGGCAACCCATGAATGGTGAAGTATGAGTAGCCACAGGTATGTTCCCTTCCCTTTGATCTTGTACTTCATGCTTCAGGGATGAAGCACACTTTTCAAAAAGGGGAGGGTGTGTACTTTTATTTTTTGAATTTTTGGATTCGTCTAAGGGTTTTTCTTGTCGTGTTTTTTCCCTCAGTTAGTCTATCTAATATAATCGACATGATTAGGATTTATTTTCTTATTTTGTGATTTTTGTTTAATTATAAAGTAGCTTAGGAGTACTCAGCCAATGAAAGTGCACTAGTTTTGTATTTCTTAAAAAAATTGACCCTATTTAAATTTTTTTGATGCATTAGCTGTGTACTTGTGACCGCATGCATGATTTCTGTGGATCTTTTGATGTTATTCAGTGTATTAACGTGAGTAGTCTTGTTAAGCCATGTATAAACTAGACAGGTAAAGTGAATATAAGTCATGTTAGTGAGTGAGGATTGATACTTATTTCAGTACTGTGTTGACGATCTAGAACTTGCCTGGTTGGTATTTGCATAGGCTAAGGATGGTTGGTTAGGAGATGATCATAGGCCGTTTTTGTTGAAATCACTTTTAACCTAAATGACCCTACCAAAATCATTTGATTCCCTTGATTCCAATTTTGAGCCTTTAATAGACCATTTTTCTTTGATTAACCGATGAACCATACCCATTTTTTATAATGAACCTATTTTGGCCCTGGTCCTTCCTTGGACATTGTGAACCTCAACAAAGGCAAAATGCCTAAGTTGAGGGTGGCTAGATTAGGGGTGCATAAAGGGTGGGGATGAGGAAAAGGGAGAGAAAAGAAAAAAGGTGAAAAATGAGGTGTGGTGTGACAAATGAAAAAAAAAGATGAAAAAGTTAAAAACTTTGACAAAGAAAATTCAAAAAGAAAAATAATGCTTGAAAAGGTTGAAAACACACCACACTTATACAAATGCATACAAAAGAGGTGAAAAGGGAGGAAAAGGAAGGAAAAGAAAAAAAGNTCCGGCTTATGGGGGTTGGTCTTGGCTCTTGCTTGCAAAAGAGGTGAAAAGGGAGGAAAAGGAAGGAAAAGAAAAAAAGGGTGAAATAGGTGAACGGTGGAGCCACTGTATATAGTTCCAAGGAAGGGTTAGTCACTTAAAAAGATTCCATATTTATCATGTCCTTCCCTAAAGCCTACATTACAAGCCGCATCAAGTCCTATAGTGATCCTAATTAGACCATCTGACAGACCGAAGCAGAGAAAATAATGGAAAGCCTATGGTATCTGATACAAAGTACTTGAAACTTCTTTGTGAGAGTGAGAGTCTCGCTTGTTAAGTCCCATTCCATATCTGACACTATATTTGTGAGTGGGGACTTTATTTACTGTGAGGGTACATGGTGTATGTTTGATTTTACCAGTGGTCTGTGTGAAAATCATTGGTGATGACTTGATTGTCTGTTAATAGCTAGATGACATGTCTTGATCCCTGCTTATCATATTTTGTGGTTTCTTGTAGTACATTAGCTGATGTTGGTTCATGGAAGAAGGGTCAAAAGTCATTGAATTTATAGTGCATTTTTTTGGTATTGGCTGTAGTATCCTAGTTTTATTTTCAAGTTGAGAGTCGTGTTTAGTTTTTTATTTTCATTGCTTGAGGACATGCAAAAGTGTTAAGTTGAGGGTGTTGATGTGCTGTGAGTTTACAACACTTTTGATGCTCAAAACTAAGAAAATAGCATGAACTTAGGTGTGTTTATATGGATATAAGACACTTTTTCTTTGATTATAGGGTAAACAAGTGTTGGAGTAAGAATGTGCAAAAGAAGCCTGAAAGTGCAGAAAATGAGCTAAAGTCACAGTCTCAGTATGAGCAGTAGGTTGATGGTACGAGCCGTACTGAGAACCATGAAAAGTTTCGGATGGATAAATTGGGGAGAATGCAACCTATGACTCTCAGTACGAGCCGTAACTTGGAGTCGTGGAAATATTCAGAAGAATTGAACAAAAGCCAGACTCCTGATAGGGATGGAACTACGAACCATGGCAAGAAGGTACGAATCGTATTAGGAGCAATGGTGAGCTTAAGAGGAATTTCAATGCCAAGAAGAACTTTAGACAGTACGAGTCGTGGCTGGAAGGTACGAATCGTACCACAACACTCGTGAATAAATTTAGAAAAAGTCAGAGTTCTCAGAGCCAGACCATGGAAGCAACTCATGACTTGTAGGAAGCATGTACGAGTCGTACTAAGGCCTAACACTTAGCCAAATTTCATCAAGCCAAGGACTTACGGATAGCAGATACAACCCGTACAATCCTGCTACGGGTCGTATGATCAATCGTGGCTTAGGCGGCGACAATTATGGGAATTTAACCTGTTAGCTTAGGAAAAGGATTCTTATGTCTGTATAAATACTTTTTATGTTTTATTTTCAGGAGACAACGTTAAAAGTTGTTAGACATAGGTGGAAGAAGTTAGAGAAGGTGATAGAAAACATAGAATTGAGTTGATTGACTTATGATCAACCTTTTCTTGATTTCTTTCTTGATCTTTGTGAATTGTTCCTGAGTTATTTCGAATATAATTAAAGAAGCTTTTCTCTCATCTACTATTGTAAGTATTGAATTAGGTTTTTAATTATGAATGCATATCACAACCTTGCAACTATGAGAGGCTAAAACCTCTATTGCTAGGGTTGTGGGAACCATGGTGTATTAACGAGCTAGGGATACACAAAAGTGATTCAAAACCAATGCAAAATACTTGTATTGTAATCTCTTCATGCTTAAATGTTTCATACGATGGACAACATTAGGACTTCCCTGAATTCTTTATTTGCTTGAGCCTAGAGAGGTAGAGATTAGGAAAAGAGAACTAAAATAAAGCCTTGATCTTGATGATCATTGTATTAACTTGAGCTGTGGTTGCAAGATAGTTAAATTTGGAACATATTGATAACAGATAGTTTGAAACCACTCATGAGACCTGACCTAGTGATTGAGTATAGTCATCTAATAGGGACGAACCAGTTGTTTGGATGAACCCTAGTTATCAGTTCTACAAGCAAGCATTGGTATTAATCACGTTTGTATACCTGAAGTAGTTATGAACCCATGGGGAACACAAACCCTAGTTATTCTTCAATCTTGATTTACATCATAATTTCAATTGTTGTTTTAATTACTATTTTCTTGAAACACCCAAATTGGAGTAACTAACCAACAAGTTCACTTACCAACATTAGTCTATATCTTCCATATTCCATGTGGGTTCGAACCCAACCTCTTAGTTGGGTTCTTTATTGACAACGTCAGCTTCATACTTTTGCAGGAGGTGTGAGTTTGAGCGTTATCAAGGTGCTCCAGTCTTTTTTGTATAAAAGAAAGATGGTTCTCTCAAGATGTGTGTTGACTACCGCCAATTGAACAAAGTCAAATCAAGAATAAGTATCCCATTCCTAGGATTAATGACTTGTTCGATCAGCTTTAGGTCGCTAGTTGCTTTTCAAAGATAGACCTCAAATTTGGCTGTCGCCAACTCAAAGTCAGAGAGTGTGACATTTCAAAGACAACCTTCAAAACTCGGTATGGTCACTATAAATTTGTAGTTATGTCTTTTGGAATAATTAATGCTCCTGTAGTTTTTATAAATTTGATGAACAGAGTGTTCAGAAAATATTTGGATATGTTCATCATCATATTTATAGATGATATTCTTGTATACTCCCGGAGTGAGGAGGAGCATGCTGCACTTGAGGATTGTGCTGCAAACGCTTAAGGACCGTCAGCTATTTGCTAAGTTTAGCAAGTGTGAATTTTGGCTGAAGTCAGTTGCATTTTCTTGGGCATATGGTGTCTAGTGAGGGTTTTCAGGTAGACTCTCAAAAGATTGAGGCGGTGAATAATTGGCCTAAACCTATCACTCCCATCAACATTATAAGCTTTTTGGGTTTAGTTGGTTGCTATAGGAGGTTTGTAGAAGGATTTTCATCTATTGCTTCTCTATTGACCAGATTTACTTAGAAAAATGTCAAATTTTAGCGGTCTAATGCTTGTGAAAGGAGCTTTCAGAAGTTAAAGGCTCGACTTATTTCCTCTCCGATCTTGACCCTGCCAGAGGGCACAAATGACTTTATGGTGTATTATGATGCCTTAAGAGTTGGCCTCATGTGTGTATTGATGCAATATGGTAAGGTCATCACTTATGCTTCTAGACAACTTAAGACTCATGAAAAGAATTACCCGACACACGACCTTGAGTTAGCAGTAGTAGTATTTTTCTTGAAGATTTAGAGACACTATTTGTATGGGGTACATTTCACGGACCATAAGAGCCTTCATTATTGTTTAATCAGAAGGACCTGAATTTGCGGCAGAGAAGATGGATGGAACTTCTCAAAGATTATGACACGAGTGTTCCTTATCATCCGAGTAAAGCCAATGTAGTGGCTGATGCTCTTAGCAGGTTGTCCATCGGGAGTGTGGCTCATGTGGAAGATGGAAGAAAAGAGTTGGTCAGAGATGTCCACAAGCTCTCTTATTTAGGGGTTCGCCTTACGGACTTGATAGATTGTGGTGTCACTATTCGTAATGGTTCAGAATCTTCGTTAGTGGTGGAAGTTAATGCGAAACATGATGAGGATCCTATCTTGGTTAAGTTGAAGGAAACAATTCGAAATTAGAAATTATAGGTTCTCTCCCAAGGGGGAGGTGGTGTACTCTGCTATCAAGGACGATTGTGTGTTTTGGATATGGATGACTTGTGACAGTGGATGTTGAGAAAGGCATACAACTCTCGCTATTCTATCCATCATGGTGCCACCAAGATGTAACATAATCTACGGGAAGTTTATTGGTGGAATGGCATGAAGAGGAATATCACAAAATTTATGTCTAAGTGTCTAAATTGCCAACAGGTTAAGGTTGAGCATCAAAGATCGAGAAGTATGAATCAAGATATCGATATTCTACTTGGAAGAGGAAGAGATACATATGGATTTTATTATGGGGTTTCCATGTACACGCCAACAACATGATTCGATATGGGTGATTGTAGAGCGGATGACTAAGTCAACACATTTCCTGCCAGTTAAGACTATAGATTCAATTGAGGAGTATGTTAGACATTACATTTGTTAGTTAGTTAGGTTGCATTGAGTCCCTTTGTATACTATTTCTGATAGGGGTACTTAGTTTACCTCACAGTTTTGAAATTCATTTCAGAAAGGTCTTGGTACTCAAATTAAGCTTAGCACAGCTTTTCACCCACAAATAGCTGGTCAGGACGCATGGACCATTTATATATTAGAGGACATGTTGAGAGCTTGCATGATCGACTTCAAAGGTAATTGGAATGATCACTTACCTCTCATTGAGTTTGCTTACAATAACCATTTCCACTCTAGTATTTAGATCGCTCCATTTGAGGCTCTTTATGGGCAGAGATGTAGATCACCTATTGGATGGTTTTAGTTTGGAAAGACTACGTTGGTATGGATAGATTCAGTTTATGAGGCTATGGAGAAAGTTTAACTTATTAGAGAAAGGCTAAAAACAACTCAGAGCCGTTAGAAATCATATGCAGATGTGAGGAAAAGAGAACTTCAATTCGACAACTTCGTAAGTTGAGAAACAAAGAGGTCACTTTAGTGAAAGTCCTTTAGAGGAATCAACTTATAGAGGGAGCTACTTAAGAAGAAGAAGCAGATATGATGGCCAAGCACCCTCACCTCTTCCCTTCCATCTTAGTTCAAGCATGAGATACTAGTTTCTTCCTTGGTACTCTAATTAGTTTCATGCCCTTTAGTTCCTCTCATGTCTTTATATGCATGCATGTTTCATAAATTTAGTTTAGCGTATGCATCTCGGTTTGGAGTCAGTCACTCCATCTTTTTCAGTGTTTAGCTTTTAGTTTTGGGATTGCAGCTCTTTTCCTATCTTTTCAGCTTTATTAGTGTTCATTCGAGGATGAATCCAGGGGTGAGATAATGTAACACCCAGAAAGTCCCTAATATCATAACCTAGACTTAAGTAGAAACTAGCTGGAAAATTTAAACTTTCCCTCAGAACGAACTATATCACGAGCTGTGGTGAGAAACCATAATTCGTGACATGGCTCATTGTGAGCATCCAGTGTCCCATGATTTTTAGATTCCATGATTCTAAGGTATGACCCATTTTAGGATGGTATGAATAAGTCATGAGTTGAGATTTAGAGAGTAATCAAATTATTTCCAGTGACCAATGAAGGAAGTCACGACTCGTGATAGGAAAGGATGACCCATCCTAAGTGTACTCTAGATGCCCCATACATTTAGCTACACAAGAATCAGTTGGTGGATCTACCAGGGGTCAATCAACATGGTTCGGGTACTGTGGGTGGTACACTGGTGGCTCGGTAAGATTCTGGAACCCATCCTATTTCTTCTATCCTAGCTTAGAGGCCCATGATAGATAAGGCTTGTCATGAGTATGGTGATTATGGCCATATCTGAAGGTGGTATCCCAGGTTCGGACCGGGTGGGCAGATTGTTTCACATCAGACTCTCCGAGCCCCAGTTATAGTGGGTAGGGGAGGTAGTGATTTCAATAGGGATCACCCTCAGCTTGGACAGAGAGGCCACTCAGCTGGTAGAGGTGGAGCCTACCCTAGAAGAGGTGGTTCTTAGACTGGCAGAGGTGGTTCTTAGATCGGTAGAGGTGATACACAACCCAGTAGGAGTGGGTCACAGATAGGCAGCCAGGCTTATTTCTATACATTCTCAAGTAAACCTAAGGCAGAGGCTTTATATGCAGTTATCACAGGTACCATTCTTATACATGATCGCATGGATTCTTCTTTATTTGATCCTAGTTCTACCTTATCAAATGTCTTCTTATTTTGCTGTGGGTTTGAACCTTGTTTATGATGTTCCTGATGCTTTGATTCATGTCTCTACGCCCGTTCGGGATTCTATGGTTGTTAATAGAGTCTATTGTGCATGTTTGGTAGGATTCATGGGGTATAAGACCCTGTTAGATTTGGTGATCTTTGATATGGTGAATTTTGATGTTATCCTTGGGATGTTTTGGTTGTCTCTTTACCATGCTATTCTGGACTGTTATGCTAAGATAGGTACCATAACAATGCCTGGTGTGTCTAGATTAGAGTGGAAGGAGGATTGTAGCCCTACTCCTAAGAAATTAATTTTGTTTAGTCATGCTTGGAAACTAGTAGAACAGGGGTGTACAATGTATCTAGCCCATATTTGGGATACTAGTATAGAGATTCCGCCCATAGAATCAGTTTTAATTGTTTGTGAGTTCCTCGAGGTATTTCCCGCGGATTTTCCTGGCATGCCACTAGACCATGACATTGATTTCTGCGTAGACTTAGAGCTAGGGAGCTGGCCTATGATGAGTTGGTAATTTACTAACTCATTCGGCTTTTAAGCATGGCCTTTTGCTTGGTTTTCAACTTTTTTAGAAGGATTTTACTCCCGTTTCTTCTCTATGTAGGCATTTTAAGGAGACAAATATAATGGAAGATTTGAACTAAAAAAGAACCGCTAAAGACATGCTTTTAACCAATGAAACATGGATCCAAACTTGCGAAATGCAGGTGGGACTGTTCACATCGGCTTCACTGGTGCATCGCAAGTATGCACTGGTGCATCGTAGGTTTGCACCGGTGTTTTGCAGGTTTGCACCGGTGTTTCGCAGGTTGGCACCTGCTAAACACAGTTCCAAGGGCAAGTGACCCATTTCGCTGATGGAGGGGCAAAAATGTCCAGAAAGGTTCCTAAAGCTCCTAGAAACCTCCAAGGGTAATTATGAAAAATTTTACACAAGAAAGTACATATATTTATGACCCAAAATTGTATACCACACATAATCAATTCACACAACACATTCAATTCAAGAGAGAAGATAAACACCATAGAATTTGCTTTTCTTCTTCTTCTTCTTTAATCCACTTTGGCAGAATTCCACCACTGTTGTGAAACCTTGTGAAGAAAATTTGGGAAGCAATATAATGAATTCTGAGGGAACTCCTCTTGGTAATTTCTCTCTCTCTCTCTAGATATGAGTATCTAATTGCTAGCTAGGGGTGTGTGCATGGTGGGTTTGTAAAGTTAAATGGGTATTGATTGATTGTTCTTGGGTTCTAATTGCGAGTACAAATATATGTTTTCTCCAAGTTTTAATTGTAAAAATTGATGGTTGCAAACATGAATTTTGCTTTATTTTTCTTGCTTTTTCTTGAGAGAGTGCAACACCCCAGAAATTCCTAAGACTAGCCTTGAGATTTAAAGTTTGGTTCTATAGAAATCTGGGAAAAGATCTCAGTATGAGTCACAGTACAATTCGTTCAATCGAAGTACGGATAGTACCTAGACTCGCAACTGGAGGATGGAGAAGCACAGTGAATGGGGTTGGAGAAACCAGGAATCAATGTTATGAATCATGCTACCCTGGTACGGATCGTACTGACCAGTCGTAGAAGAGTTTAGAGAAATGGTCAGGTAAAAGCTGGGTAACCACGAGTCATGGTATAACTCGTGATGTGGCGATACGACTCGTAGGATGAGCCATGAGTGGGGTCAGAGGAGAACTCAAGACTAAAATACGGATCATAGTATGAGTCGTAGGATGCTGGTACGAGTCGTAGTAGGTATCCGTGGAAAACTTCAGAGAATTAGATTGGAGTAGTCGCTAACCACGAGTGGTGGTACGGATCGTGGGATCTGGGTATGACTCGTAGGTTGAGTCGTACCACCTAGTGGGCAGAAATTTTATTAAGTGTTTTAAGGGCAATTTTGTAAAACCCTATTAACTTAACTCCTAAATTATGCCGTATTAGGATTATTTTGGAGGGATTTTAGAGGAATAGTCGACCCTCTCCCTCATTCTTTCCAAAAACTAGATAGAAGAAGCACGAAGAACTCAGGCAGTACTTTCAGAGCAAGCTAGGGCTTTCAGGTTTCCTTCTCATATTCTTAAGATTTCTTCCAAGGAATTCTACTCCAGGTATGTGGGATTTCAACAAGGGAATTGCTCTTCCCTTGTGCCCTAAAGCCCTTATAAAAACTTTATCAGTTCTATCCCTTTTAGGATCAAAGTTAGGGTTGTCTTTCAGTTAGATCATGAATTTCGTTCTTGCTATAATTCTCGTGATTCTGGAAGGTTATTGATAACTATAATTCATGTTGATATCTCTTTTCATGAAGTATGTTTTTTAGCTCTAATCTGTAAATGTGATTTGAAGGAGTCTTGCATGATTGTCCAGATATGAATATTGCTTGATTCTGGTAGTTCCTTTTTGATCATAATGATAGTGCAGTTAGGTGATTTAAAAGTTGATTTATTGATTGTTAAGTCTCAGCCAACACTTAGAATGTTCAGTGTCTTGCCAAAATGTCATCTAATCAGTTTGACTATACTCAGTCTCTTGAGGAGTTCAGTAAAATTCTGTAGTCTTAGTTATCAGTCATTAGGCTGTTCTTTAGACGGTTACAACACTTTTAGATAAAGCATCTCTAACCATTCTTATAACCCTTAGTTTAAGTTATCTTGACCTTCAGACTCTCAAGGTACTTCCAGATAAGTATTTCTGACTTAAGTCTTAGGACATCAGGTTTGAGATATCAGTCTAGAAGTCATAGTTGGGATTCCCAGTGGGAGTAAGACTTAGTACTGAGTGGGCCGGGGTTCAATGCACCCAGGTTCCCAGAACTACGTTACCATCATAGGATTTTAGCCCAATGGCCTACAGACAGTGATTACCCAGTTCAGCTACCATACCCTAGCAAGGTGTGGTGGGCTTTCTTCGATGGGGGGTACACATCGGAGTCCACGTTTAGCTCATGTGGTTATATATCGGTTTTGGTATCTCCCACGGTGTCCCCCTTGTTAGTACAGTTCAGTTTAGCTCAGTTACACATCTCAGCTCAGTTCAGGTTATTCAGTTTTTAGGATATGTTTATGACTATCAATCAGTGTCTGTATTTGCATTATTACAGTTATATCTCAGTTCTTATTAGTTCACAGTTGGTCATTTCATGTCATATCATCTCAATTGTGCATTCTACTTCTTTTACTTACATCTTATATAATCAGTGCATTCAAAGTACTGATGCATATTTTTCATGCTGTATCGTATCATGATACAGGTGCGGGTTCTCAACCTCAGCATCGACAGTAGTTCCTTTCTAACGACATTAGCAGCAGTATAGTTGGTGGGTCCTTACCTTTCGAGGACGAGAATTTAGTTCTATTTCAGTTTCTTGCTTCCATATTTTATAGTTAGCTGGGGGCTTGTCCCAGTAAGTCGTTAGTTCTTAGATGACTTTCAGACATAGTATTGTTCAGTATATGTTGCACTAGTTACATAAATTTCAGTAGTTTATCATACATTTCTTAATTTCAGATAAGTTTATCTAGTTATGTTTTTCTCTTAGCTTTTGTTTTTATTTAATTCAGTATACACAAGCCAAGGATTAGCTTGGGGTCACTTGTGGCACCAAGTACCATGTCACGTCCATGTTGTAGACTCGAGTCATGATAAACTTGGTATTAGAGCTCTAGGTTTAGTGTATCTTAGGATGTTTGAAAGCCACGTCGAGTAGAGTCCTTTTCATGAGTGTGAAATGCGCCACACATATGACGGGGAGGCTAGAAGGCTATATTAGGAAATTTCCCTTTTGTTCAAGATCTTTATCGTGCGTTGAGCTAATCTCAAAAAACATCCTCCTAATCTGTACTCTACTCTTTTCAAATAACGATGCCTCCAAAATGAGAAAATGGAAGAAGGACCGGGAATGCTAATCGGCCAGCCCCACCAGTTCCACCAGCCCCTCAGGACGATCAAGTGTCCTATGCTGAATTTAGGGCAGCGATTCAGATGTTGGCTCAGGCCGTGACCAACCAAGTGAACCAGCAAGTGGTGCCCGTCAATACCAATGGGTCTGCAGCTGTGGCCAGAGTCCGGGATTTGACACGAATGAATTTCCTAGCTTTTCAAGATTAGCACGACATTTTATCTGCAAACAGATGGCCAGGCGGAGCGGACTATCCAAAGTCTTGAGGACATGGAGTTCTTGCGTTATTGATTTCAAGGGTAATTGGAATAAGCATTTACCTCTTATTGAGTTTGCCTAAAACAACAACTATCACTCTAGCATCCAAATTGTACCGTTCGAGGATCTTTATGGGCGAAGGTGTAGATCACCCATTGGGTGGTTTGAAGTTGGTGAGGCTTCGTTGGTGGGTCCTAATTCAGTCTATGAGGCTATGGAGAAAGTTCAACTGATAAGATAAAGGCTAAAAACGGCTCAAAGTCTCCAAAAGTCTTATGCAGATGTGAGGAGGAGGGAGCTCGAGTTCAAGATCGATGATTGGGTGTTTTTGAAGGTATCTCGCATGAAAGTAGTAATGAGATTCGGAAAGAAAGGGAAACTCAGCCCTCGCTATATGGGCCCACACCGAATTGTGAGATGAGTGGGTAAAGTAGCCTATGAGTTAGAGCTACCTTCAGAGTTTGCTTCAGTTCATCCCCTATTTCACGTATCGCTCTTAAAAAAGTGCTTGGGAGATCTAGCCTTAGTTGTTCCGGTGGAAAGTGTTGGTGTGAAAGATAGCCTCAGTTATGAGGAAATTCCTATTGTAATCTTGGATTTTCAAGTTCGAAGGCTGAGGAATAAGGAAGTGGCTTCGGGAAAGGTGTTATGGAGAAATCCATGTGGAGGGAGCTACATGGGAAGCTAAAGCAGATATGATGGCTAGATAACCCCATTTGTTCCCTACCGGCTCAGTTTTAGTTGAGGTATTAGTTTTTGCCCTAAACCTCTAATCAGTTTTTCCTATTCCATTCATGCGTAAAAGTTTTTTTTATGATATGATATATGTATGTGATGAATTCAGTCCAGCTAAGTAGTTCTTTTCGGAGGTAGTCATTCCGTCAGTTTTCGGCTTAATGATCAGTATTTGTATATGGTGATTGCTTGTTTTTGGGTTTTCTGCATGTTTCTAACATTCAAGGACGAATGTTCCCAAGGGGGAGATATTGTTATAACCCGGAAACCCAAGGATCAGACCCGGGAGTCAAACGGGGAAAAATCTGAAAAATGTTGCAGTAGTGCAGGACGAGTCGTCAGGTGGCTTGTGGGAAGGCTAGAATGGGCTGAGGAGATGAGGTCCCCACGGGCATGGAAATGACTCGTGGTCAACTACCACGAGTCATCAGGTCTCTCATGGGATGAGATTGAGGTTTTCCTGGGAGGTCTGACCAGTGCACCTAACGGATGGGACCCCACAAGTCGTGGTCTGTCCCAACGACTCGTGAGGTGGGTCGTGAGCAAGCCAGGGAAATTTTACTGAGGATGAAGAATTGTACTTGACAGAAGGTGACCAGGACTTGTGGTCACTCATGACGAGTCGTTTAGTCACCCGTTACGAGCCCAGTCGACCTGGTATCCAGTGTACTCGACGGGTGACCAGACGAGTCGTTCCCGTCTTAACGAGTCCTCAGGTCACCCGTTAGGGTCACTTGGAAGTTAATTCCTGCGAATGAGTAAGGGCCTTCTCGTAATTTCCTACACTCTTAAGACCTAAACTACGTCATTTTGAGGTTGGGACAAGGTCTTTTAAGAGGAAATCATTCATGATAAACCTCATTTGATGCATGTAAGAGTAGAAAGGTAGGAGGAAAGGGATTCAAGTGTTCTTCTTCAAGTTCTTCAAGCTTCCATCTAGGGCTTTTCAAGGGAGTTAAGAATTGAGAAGTTCCAGGTATGTGGGGTTTTGAATGGGTGGTTTAGTCCCTACCCATGTCCAATTTCTTCCTAGTTCTATGTTTAAGTTACAAATTCTTGATGGGTCATAACCCAAATGCATGTTTCCTTAAAAATTGATACGCGCTTGTTATAGCATGTCTAAAATCATGGGTTTCGAATTATTGGGTTGTTTTCACTTATTTTATTTAATATTTGATGATTTAATCCCTAAAAGCATATATTCCCAAATCATGGGTTTTTTAGTGAAATTCATGGTTATGGTGATTTCTCAAGCACGATATGAACTTTTGAGATTTAAGCATGTTTTTAATTACTCATGTTATTATGATCATGATTCCTATAAATTCAAGAATCTCAAGTTTGATTAAAATTATGGGCAATGCCCACATGTTGCTTATGATTAATGAACTATGATTTTGGCTGATCCACGAGCCCAATTTCATGGCTACTATTACAAATTCTCAAGCATGTTATGATTATCACGATTTAACTATCCATGCATGTCATGTATGAATTTCTATGAGCACGTTGCATGTTTTGGGAGTAGTACTTAACACCGAGTAGGTTCAAGGCCTAGGTTATGCCCCGAACCTCAGAACTACGTGCCACTGTAGGTTATGTTGGGACCTTCTCAATGACTGTCCCTTTTTTCCCTACGGGGCCTTCATGAGTGATACCACGCCTTTCATGGTTCATACCCTTGGCAAGGTATGAACAGCCTCCCGACTAGGCTTACAGGTCGGGCTCCATCTGTGCTCATATGGGGTATGTCGGTTATAGAAATCTCCCACTTTTCCTCAATGTTTTAATGCATGTATGATTATGTTCTTTTGGCTCAAGTTATGTTTTTATGAAATGTTTTTCTCTCATGTTATGACTATGACCAGTTTACAAATATTTTGGAAATCTTTAGCCTTACGATATACTTATGATTTCAATCTTTATGATCATGATGTCCCCACTCTTATAACTTTTATGTTTTAAGTATTGTCTTGCATACCTCGCGTACTCAGTACATTCCAAATACTGACCCGCATATCTTCTATGTTGTATTGTTTTATGATACAGGATCCTGTTCGCAGGTTCAACATCTCTCTTAGCTTGCTCTCAGTTCTGCTCTCAGTTCCCAATGGTGAGTCCTCATGATTTGGAGGCTTCATGTTCGAATTTTGTTTGTCTTTTAGTTTTCAGAATGTTGGGGTTAGTTGAGGTCTTGTCCCTTCAACTCGTATATTATGATTAGAGGCTTTCAAACCTAATTGTAGTATTCAGCTATTTACTCTTGGATCATGTACTGTTGTTTCTTATATCTCATTTCACGATTTTAGTTAGTTCATGACTATTAAGCTAATTCTTCCGCCTTATGTGAAAGGTTTAGTTATATGCTCATGCCATGGGTTAACTTGGGGTCCCTTGGGGCTCCTCATTCCGTGTCTGCGATTATGGTGTACTCTCGGGTCGTGACATATCGGTGGGGTGTATACATCGGAATCCACGTTAGATAACATGGTTATATTATGGTTATAGACTCTTCCACTAGTCAGTTCAGAGTAAGCAGTTCAGTTCAGTTCCAGTTCTATCAGTTATCTCAGTTTGGTACAATATCGCAGACTCACAATTTTTAGACTTAGGGCATGTCTTTGACCACTAGATAGGGTCATCTTGACCATTTCAGTATAGATATTAGTAGCTCAGATCAGTTTGCTTGTTGGTTATTACATGTCATTTTAGTTCAGACTTTGTACTTCAGTTATATTTCCTCTCACTTACTCAGTCCATTCAAAGTACTAACGCATACTTTTATGTTGTATCGTTTCATGATATAGCTGCAGGTTCCCAGAGCGTTAGCAGCCATGTTTTAGATCCTCCTCAATCGCAGTTGAAGTGTGAGTCCTCATCATTCAAGGGCCTTATTTCATTATCTTAGAGTTTTATTTATATTTAAAGTTAGTTGGGGGTTTGTCCCAGCAACTCATCAGTTAGAAGGCTTTCAGACATAGAGTATATTCAGATTTAAGATTATGTGAATTTTATGTTTACTTTTAGTTTCATTTTTTGAAATGCTTTTACGTTGTTAATTCAAAGCTTCCGCTATGCATGTTTTATTTAGGATACCAGTGTATGATAGACCAGGGGTTGACTTGAGGTCACTTGTGACTTCAAATACCGTATTACATCCAGGGTGTAGTCTCAGGGCATGACAATTCACCACCTTGGGCACTGCTCCCATCACGTGTTTCGTCATCAATTCTAATTGTGTCATCATCTTGACAAGATTTTCATCCCGCTCTTCATCTCTTTTTTGAAGCTCAGCCACCAATGAACTTGAGCTGATCTCATGAGTGGATACATTTGTTTCTCTCATGTGCCAAGCCCTATTGGTCTTTGTCATTCTGTCTAGGAGGGCTTTGTCCAACCTATATGTTTGATCCATAATAGAACCACCAGCTTGGTTGTTGGCCATGGACTTGTCGATTGAATCAAGGGCCTTGTAGAAGCTTTGGAGAAGCACTCCATCTGGCAGTCCATGATTTGGGAAAAGAGCCACCTTCTTTTTAAACCTCAACCATGCCTCATGCAAAGGCTCTCCCAGTTCTTGCCTGAAATTTGTAAATCATCCCTCAGCCGAAGGCTCTTGTGATCAGTGAAAACATCAACATGAGTCCCGTAAAGGTAATGCCTCCATATTTTCAACGCAAACACCACTACTGCCAACTCAAGGTCATGAGTCGGATAATTCTTTATGTGAACCTGATCTATCTAGAGGCGTAAGCTATCACCTTACCCTGCTGCGTCAAAACACGACCGAGTCCAACTCTGGAAGCGTCATAATACACCACGAACCCATCTGTTCCTACTAGTAAGGTTAACACTGGAGCGGTAGTGAGTCGATTCTTCAACTCCTGCAAACTCTTTTCACACACATATGACCACTTAAACTTTACCTTTATCTGAGTCAAACTAGTCAGAGGAGATGCAATAGAGAAAAAACCTTCCACAAAACGTCGGTAATAATAGTTTAGACCCAAGAAGCTTCTGATTTCCATTGGGGAAGTAAGTCTTGGACAGTCTTTCACCACTGCTATCATTTGACGATCTACTTGAATACCCTCACCCGAGACCACGTGACCAAGGAAAAGCATAGACTTCAACCAGAATTCACATTTGCTAAACTTAGCGAACAACAGGCGGTCGCTGAGCGTGTGTACCACTATCCTCAGATGGTTAGCTTGTTCTTCCTTGCTTTTGGAGTATAGCAGAATGTCATCAATGTAAATAATGATGAACATGTCTAGATACGGCTTGAAAACCCTATTCATCAGGTCCATGAAAGTTGCAGGGTCATTAGTTAGTCCGAAGTACATAACCACGAATTCATAGTGACCATACCAAGTTCTAAAAGCTGTTTTTAGTATGTTACATTCTCTGACCCTTAGCTGATGACACCCCGACATGAGATCTACCTTGGAGAAACAACTGGCTCCCTGAAGCTGATCAAACAAGTCGTCAATTCTGGGTAGGGGATACTTGTTCTTAACTGTGACCTTATTCAACTGACGGTGATCGATACACCTTCTGAGAGTACCATCTTTCTTTTGCACGAATAATTCTGGAGCACCCCATGGAGAGATTTTGGGTCTAATGAAACCTTTATCAAGGAGGTCTTTTAGCTACTCCTTCAAATCCTTAAGCTCAGCTAGAGCCATTTTGTAAGGAGGGATGGAGATGGGTTGAGTTTCTGGAAGAAGTTCTATGCCGAAGTCTATTTCCCGCTTAAGAGGGACTCCAGGAAGATCTTTGGGAGATATGTTAGAGAACTCGCTGAGCACTGAAACTGACTGGATAGTTGGGGTCTCGGAGTTGGAATCTTTGACCCGAACTAGATGATAAATACACCCTTTAGAAATAATCTTTCTTGCCTTAAGGTAGGAAATAAACTGACCCTTAGGTGCTGAACTACTACCCATCCACTCTAAAACCAGCTCATTAGGAAACTGAAATCTGACGACTCTAGTTCTGCAGTCGATTGAGGTATAACCAGAGTGTAACCAATTCATTCCAAGAATGAGATCGAAATTGACCATGTCTAATTCTATGAGATCAGTTGGAATGACCTTATTCAAGATTGAGATTGGCAGTTTCTATACACCCGGCTGGCTCTAACTGACTCACCAACTAGGGTAGAGACTGAAGATGTTCTGAAAGGACTTCTAGACTGATTTGAAATTGTACAACTACATAGGGAGTCACGAACGATAGTGTGGCTCCTTGATCTAGCAGGGCATACACATCTAGATGGAAAAGACGTAACATACCCATGGCCACATCAGGTGAGCTCTCCTGATCCTGATGAGAGGACAAAGTATAAAAATAGTTTTGGTGCTAACCGCCATCCATACCTGAAGTGTTGGCCTGCTGAGCTGGTCGGCCTGCTGGAGCTACTGAAGTGGTAGACTTTGATCTCCCTCATCCTGCTGACAGGTATTCTCTGAGCTAGTGACCTAGCTGTCAACACAAAAAGCAACCCTCTCGACCCTGAAGGCATTCCCCTGGATGGTTCTTACCACACTTAGGGCAAGCTGGGTAACAGTTGTTGGTGATGTGACTCTGGGACTGTGAGCCAGATGATTCACCCTTCTGATCCTTCGGGGACCGAAAAGTAGGGGCGGTAGCTGAAGTGGGTGTTGGAGCCCTCTACTGTTGTTGTTGTGCTGTGGGCGGCAACTACTGCTAGACCTCTGGTGGCCATAATTTGATTGGCTAGTTCTAGCCCGCTTATTCTTCCACTCCATGTATTTCAGCTTTTCTGCCTCAATCTACTGGGCATGAATGATGAGGCTAGAGAGGTCAATGTCTTTGATGAGCATCCCATTCCTGCACTCCTTAAGGACCAAGTTTGATACTTCGTTAACAAACTTAATCATGCAAGACCTTGGCTCGGATACCATCTCCGGAGCATATCTTGATAGCCGTGTGAACTCCAGTGCATACTCTTCTATCGTCCAGTTGCCCTATTCATGAATTCTGCCACCTTAGCCTCCCTTAGCTCCCAGGGGAAGAATCTATATAGGAAGGTTGTTGTGAACTCCTTCTACTCCATCGATTCTGCTCCTACTGGTCTCCCTTCTTTCCATTGATCGTACCAGATCTGGGCTACTCCTTTCAACTGATAGGAAGCCAGGTCAGCACTCTCAGCGGAGCTAACACCCATAATCCAGGTGATCTTCCATATCTCATACACAAGCTCCTGTGGGTCTTATCTCACCTTAGATCCATGAAAGGATGGAGGGTTCATTCGGGTGAAGTCCCTAACTCGGGCAACTATTGTGGACCCATTGGAGTTACCCGGAACCACCTTCTGGTTCACCTAGTTTGTAACTATCTGCACTAGCAGCTGAATTGCCGCTCTGAACTCCGCTTGGGACACTTGGTCTTCTTGAGGGGCTGCTGGACTGGTGGGCTAGGTCGGATAGCATTGCCGGCCCTTCTTCCATTTCCACATCTTGGAGGCATGATTTCACTTAAATGAAATAGAGCACGATTAGGAGAACAATTTTGGAATTGAACTTCAATGCACGATAAAGAGTATGAACAAAAGGGAGTTTTCCTAATAACGTCTTGTATCCTCCCCATCCTAAGTGTGGAGTGCTTCACACCCATAAAAAGGACTGTACTTGACGCGGCTTTCACACATTCAAGGATACTCTAAACCTAGTGCTCTAATATTAAGTTTGTCATGACTCGAGTCTATACCCTGGACGAGACATGGTACTTGGAGTCACAAGTAAATCCAAGCCAACTCATGGTCTATCATAGCAATGGTAATCTGAATAATCATAGCAAAAGCTTAAATAACAAAACCATTTAAGTAAAAACTGAATAATAAAAGTTTACACATCTGAAAGAAAAACTGAAAGTTTGAGTCAATGTCTGAAAGCCATCTACACAAGATGAGTTGCTGGGACAAGCCCCCAACTAACTCTAAATTCTAACTGAATTAAAATAACTGGAAAAGTAAATATCATCCTCAAAATATGAGGACTCACCACTGCTACTACTGATATCACCTGAAGAAGATCTACTAACGGTGCTGAGGCTGAGAACCTGCACTTGTATCATGATACGATATAACATAGAAGGTATGCGTCAGAACTTTTAATGTACTGAGTAAGTGGGAGAAAATATAATATAAAGCATAAATAACTTAACTGTAATGACCAACTAAAATACTAAAATTGAACAAACTGAAATATAACTGAAATGGTCAAAATGACCCTGTCTGATGGTCATAGACATGCCCTAAATCTTAGATACTATGAGCTAACTGTATGGAACTGAACTGAGTAAACTAAAACTATTCTGAGCTGAGCTAACTGAAACGGTACTGACTAGTAGGAGAGTTTATAACCGACATATAACCACATGAGCTAGACATGGAGTACGATGTATACACCCCATCGGTAGGACCCAATATACCTTGCCAGGGTATAAAGGCATGAAATGGATGATCACAAGTCGGGGCCATAGGTACAATAAAATAACCTACGGTGGCAACATAGTTGTAGGAACCTAGTGCGCTAGAACCCCGGTCCTCTCCGTGCTAAATTCTACTCCCACTGGATAGTCCTAGATTGACTACTAAGTTGATAGCTCTAGAATGGGGCCCAAGAATAAGTTAGGGATATCTATCGAGAAGTACCCTGAGAGTCTTATTGGACTAAATTCTATAACTGGTGTTATAAGACTGGCCAGAAGCATCGTAACCATCTAAAAAGCAAACTGAAACTGAAGCTGGCGGTTCTAAGACTGTCCAGAGCTACTTATTTGGAAGTGTCATAACTGTCTAAAGAACCACTAAAATTTAATATATGATATCTGAGTCTAATAATTGATAACTGGGAGGCACCACTGACACCTCAAGAAAAGATTGTAGTCAAACTGATCAGTTGATATTTCTGAATAATATTGAGTACACGAATATTCTAACTGAAACTGGACTAGCATGCAATTTACTGAGATTTCAACTGATTTTATCAATATGGGGATCCCTAACACTGGTGGAGTCAAGAAACATGATTAACTACTCAATTATGCTAGACCCTAAAATACTGCATTCAAAAACTAAAGCTAAATCAATTTTCAAGAAGCTAGTTTCCACATGATTTCTAAGAATTTAGGAAAAACATAGAAAATAATAACATGTATAATGTTCCACATGAAATTTACGGAAATTTTTCTGAAGACTTTATAAATTACGAATCCTCAGGGCTATAACTAGTACAAGAATTAAGGAAGGGTTTTGGGGACACGAGGGAAGAACAATTCCCTTGTTGAATTCCCACATACCTAGCGAAGAAATTTCGGAGAAAATCCCTTGAGAATCTGAGGAGAATTTCGAGTGCCCTAGCTCCTGCTCTAAGTTTTCTAAGAGAAATTTCTACGTACTGAATTTTTGAGGGGATGAGAGGGGTGAAGTAATCGTCAATTACCCCTCTAAATTCATCAAAAATACCCCAAACTGATGTAATTTAGGGATTAGAAGGATGAGAAATTACAAAATATCCCTAAGGAAAAATATGGAAAAACTACCGATAGGGACCAATGGGTCACTTAACGAGTGATTGGTTGAGATCACGACTCGTTAGGACCAGTTGTTGGTCTTGAGGCCTAGGTTCTAGGCTCACTAGAACTAGCAATGAGAGGGACCACGACTCGTCGGATGAACCAATGGATCGTTGGTTCCTCGCGTGGTCACTGGATTAAAATTTTAGGAGGCTTGACAACGGACAACACAACGACTCGTTGGTAGACCCAATGGGTCTTTGTGTCGAGTCATTATCTCCACTAGAAAAGTTATTAAATCCCTGAACTTGGCATCATGAGTGTTCACAATGACTCATTGTGAGATACAACGGGTCGTGGTTTCCACTCGTTGCTACTGAAGGAGGTTTCTGGGAATCCCAACCATCGACTCACACCACGAGTCGTTATGCCACACGATGACTAGTTGGTTGAGTCGTGGGGTCTTGGAAAAAGGAATTATGAGCTGGGAATTGATGAGTGATAGGATGACTCGTTGTTTCTCACAATGGGTCATTCCATGTCCCGTTGGTTCTCGAAGGACCAAGGCATGGTTGACAATGACTCGTTGTCTCGGTCGTTCTGAGGCATTTATTTTCTGGTTTCTTCAATATTTTTCTTCAAGGTCTGAATTTGGTCTAGAAAAGTTTCGGGGTGTTACACTATTGATAGAATATAAAATGTGAAAATGAAACGGAAGCTCGTCTTGTATCAACTATTTGACACACGCTTTATAACTAAGTTATTTTTAAAGCGTCATTCTCATAAATTATTTGAGTCAAAAGCCTCATCTTCATGACTTATTTGGTTTAAGGCCTCATTTTTGTTAAGCATCTCCAAAAGGCATCATTATCATGAATCATTGGCCTAAAATCTCATTTTTTTTATAATCCTTTGTCGAGGACATCATTTCATTAAATCATTTTGGCTTGCTAAATGATTTTTCCCACAAATGTTTGGCTTCAACATCCTGAGAGGTTTCATTTTCATGAGTTTATCTTATGTCACTTCACAAGATATGTAACACCTCACTTCTCCTTTGTCTCAGAGATTCAAGGTTCTTAGACTTCAATGACCTAGGAATGGTTGAAACCAGCCTTTGTAGTGGTCCAATTTATTTTGACTGCTTTCCAAATTTTGCAGTGTCTCTTCGAGATAGGAATATCTTAGATTCTTTAACCATAAATGTTAAGACATCCAATTACATGACCAAATCTGGATCTCTCCCTGTAGCCATTATCTATAGGATTCAATATAAGGCTATGAGTTCAGCCTTCAATAGGGGGGCCATGAGAACCTTAAATAAAGGTGAAACAATTCTTTTCCAAACTGATTTGCAAAGATCTTACTTATCAGTTCCTAGACCTATTTCTTGGAGTCAAATAAACCTACCCCAAAATTAGGTGCTGCAAGATTCAACACCAGCACTAAAACCAGAGAATACTACTATTTCTCAGATCCAACAGTTCTCGAGTGGAGCGGTATCCATCTCCTTCCAAAGATCTCTTAGCCAAAGAGTCTCTACTGCC
>JACEIK010006787.1:5494-84723 GCA_018107945.1 Datura stramonium | reverse complement strand
AACTTGATAGTTAGCTGAATTGGTCCAGTCCCTGTGGGTTCGACATTCGGCTCTTAAAAAGGGCCACTATATTACTTGTACGACCCGTACACTTGCGGGCCGACCATCGTATCAGTTCAGTTATTAGTTCTATCATATTAGTCATGTTTCTCTCACTTACTCAGTACATTCAAATATTGACGCATACTTTTATGTTGTATCGTTTCATGATACAGTTGCAGGTTCTCAGACCCCGCACTGTTAGTCAATTATTTTTGAGTCTCTCTATCAGCAGCAACAGTGTGAGTCCTCATATTCCGAGGGAAAATTTTATTCATTTCAGTTTCTTTACTATTTTATGCTAGACTTGGAGTTAGCTGGGGCTTGTCCCAGCAACTCCTTAGTTAGATGGTTTTCAGACAAGACTTGGTTTCAGATTTTTTTCCAGATATTTTAACTCTCTATTCTTAGGATTTAAATTTTATTAAAAATGCTTTGATGTTTTTATTTTAAATTTCCATTGTACATAATTACTTAGAATACTAGTGAATGATAGATCATGGGTTTACTTGGGGTCACTTGTGGCTTCAAGTATCGTGTTACGTCCAGAGTGTAGGCTCGGGGCGTGACATAAGCATCAGGTCAGAATGAGCAATGAGTCGTCATATGACTCAATGACTCGTTGTGAACAAGTAGGAGCAGTCGTCCAGAACACTGTATATTTTAGGGCTCAGAAGAAACAAGGGACCTCACGGCTCGTCCAGTCACTTAACGAGTCTTTAGGTTTCCCATTGTCCAAAAGGAACTGTATGCTGAGCATGAGTTTTCATTGCTTTCCATGACTCTCTAGGATACCTAATGAGTCATTGTCACTGCTGACCTGCATTCCTTTTTAAATTAGAAAAGGATTTGTCTAATTCTATAAATACTTTATATAGGTTTATTTTTGTAGTTTATGATTTATTACAACTTTTGACCATATTGTTCATTGTTTTTGAATAACATTAAGGTTCAAGAAACAAGTTTCATAATTTTGTTCTTGAATTTGGGATTCAAACAACTTTGGATTATTATTCTTAGATTCTTGTTGATTTATTCAAGACGCGTGGTTTCTCCTATGAATTATTGTAAGTTGTAATTATGATTTCTTCTCTAATTTCTAATTGTAATCTTTCAAGCATAAGTAGCTAAACACATAACTAGGCCTGTGGAAACTATGATGAATTAACACACATAGGCAAAAATACATGGTGATTCTTGAATGGGGTTTATGTATGAATTATTTTTCCCTTCATTTTAATTGTTTCTTAATAGTTGCAAACGTTAGAATCTGCCTTCTTCTTACTCACCGGATGAAGGGAGATAATGAATGGGAAAAGGGATTAACAATGGAGATTTGAGGCTATCAACCCTCATCTAATAGCTTGACCTTATCTGAGAATAGCTAATCTGATTTTAAGGGTAAGGGGAAATAAAGTATACATCTGCACACAGATCGAGTTGCGTGGTGATAATCATCTAAGTAGGGGACCAACCATTTAGGTGAAGTTAACTTACCGATATTGCATGTTAGACACCGAAATAGGTTACTAGTATAAAATGCCTTGTGATTACGAAGTCATGGGGAACACAATCCTAGTCAACTCATTCTTTGAATTCAATCAATTTTAAATCAAAGTTCTACTCATTACTCTCTACTATTTTCTATTACTTCTTGTTACAGTTTCCCCCCATAGGAAATAAGTAAGCCAATAGTAGTAGCTAAACGCATTATCTAAGGTCCTCGCCATATTACTCATGGGATTCAACCTCAACCCTGGTTGGGTTCTATATATATATATATCAACCGCTTTATATCTCATTACGAGGTGTAATTTAGGCGATATCAAGTTTTGGCGTCGTTGTTAGGGAATACGGCTTAGGATTTTATTAATTGTGTTTGCTTTGTGTTGGTCCTTATTTCCTTTTTACTTTTCTTTGTTGTTTTTTCTTCTTTCTAAGTCTCAGGTTCGTGTATTCCCATTAGTAGGAGCCGAGGAAAATCCTTGGTTCCAATTGATCACGAACTTGAGAGAACACTGAGAAATCTAAGGAACATGGCCAACGCACATGGGCAAGAAATAGTGGAAGAAGAAACAACCAGAATGTTCATTGAGGAACAAGCTCAAGCAAGAGATAGACAGGCAGTGAGGCTTGCTGAAGGCAACGCCAAGCTGCCGAAGATGAGCGAGCTAGAAGGAATAGAGGTCTAGAAGAATACTGTCCCTCCCCCTTTGCCTGCTGGGGAAAAGTTTTATATTACTAGTGTGATGATAAGATTGCTCAATATACAAAGTATGAACGTCCAGGAAGTTGCAAATGGATTTCTGAACAACCCTGCATACAGGACGTCAGGATAAAAGATAACGAATCGGTAGGAGCCGTAAGATAGATAAAAAGAGCAAAATTACTTTGAAGGGAATATTTGTGGGTCATGCTACTGATGATGCACATACTCACTTGACAAATTTTGTAGGTATTTGCAAAGAATACGAACAATCGGGGGTGAGTTAGGATGCGATAAGGCTTAGGTTATTTCCCTTCTCCCTAGGGAGTGAGGCAACGCTGTTGTCACAACTCGAACGTGGCCCGGATCGCAACATGGGACAAGGAGCCCCGAGAGACCCCAAGTCGACCCATGGCATAAGAATACATCTGACTCAATCAAGAACTGAACAACAAACAATAAAATAATAGCGGAATCTTAACTTGAATGTAACATCATAATATAAAGTCCGAAGCTGAATACATACATATGTCTGAATAGCCTGTAAACATGAAGAGTTGATGGGATAAGACCCTAACTAACTCAACAAGATGAAACTGAAATACATAAAGAAAAGATGAATAGTCTAGTCATCGAAAGATGAGGACTCACCAATAAGGCAAACGCTAACTCCGATAATCTGAATAAGAGTGAGGCTGAAGCTCAGATCTGGGTCCTGTATCATTAAATGATACAACATAGAAAGTATGCGGTCAGTATGTGGAATTTACCGAGTATGTAAGGAAAGTAAAACCGCTAAAGTAAGTAAAAATCATTTAAACACAATGCTTTAATTAAAAAATGAATATCACTAAACTGAGAGTGGGCCTTGCATGCATTCTTCCTGAAATCATGATCTCTTCATAACATGACAGAACATAACTTCATAACATCATAACTTAATCGATTGACTCAAAGCTGAATTATGACATTTATAAGTAAATGCTAAACATTGAGTAAAACTTTTTATATAACATGCATTTACATAAATCTCATAAGTAATGAATATGCATATCTGAAATCATGAGGAACAATGAGAGACTCTTCTTTTAATCGACATACCACGATAGAGCTTACATGGTCTCTACTATTACACTCAAGTGAGCAGAGCCGAACAAAGCCTTCCTAGGGCTAATAAAGCTACCATGATATCGATTTTAAGTTGAAGGTCCATCCGGGAAAGGGAAGCTCACAAGGTAAATCCCAAATCATATAATATAGTATAAACCTATGTTGGCATGTAGTTCTGAGGTATAGGGTGATCGACCCATAGCCTACTCAGTGATATACAATACTCCCAAAAACATGCATATACTCTACATCATTTATAACAAAGCTCAACATCTTCTATTGACAAAGCTCAATGATCAAATACATCTCAAATATGAAATCATGCGTATGATAAGCTTTTAGTTCAAAACATACCACAAGATGAAAGCATAATGGGCAGCCTTTTCTCCAGAACCATATGGTAAGCTATGCATAGAATCACTTAACTCAAACATACCACAAGTTAAGAATATAAAATTGGGAGTCTTCGCTCCAAGACAATGTGGTAAGCTCAATTCGGGAGAATCATCATTTATACTCAACATGTGGCCATTGCCCAAAGCTTTATCATACTTAGATATACTCAATTCTCATCGAAAACATAATTATAAACATGGTTAACTTCAAATCATGTTGTTCTTCATAATATCTCATCATTATCACATATACATCAGAAATCTCACTTTACATGAACATCTCATCAATAGGATTTAAAATTCATAAAATTAGAAACATGATTTTTAATGGAAATTATTCTAAAAATTTCCCATGCTTTATAATATGATAATAGAATCATAATCAACTCATAACCATGTATAGAAATAGAAAGTTAATGCATTTGGGTGAAAACCCCATAGATACATCATAGAGTTTCATACTTTGTAGATAAGGATTGGGCATTGGTATGGAAGAAACCACCATTGCATGACCCTACATACCAGTTCGAGACTGAATATTACTCTCCCTTGAATTCCCAAAACAAAATTGAAGGAGAAAACCTTGAATCACCCTTTGATCACCTATCTACACTCTTCTATTCTTTTGCATGAATGTATGAAGACATTAGGATAGTTTTCCCCTCTTAAACCCACCTATCATAGCCTAAAATTATGTAGTTTAGGACCCTAAAACATAGGAATTATTAAAAGACCCTTACTTAAATCGCATTGTTTTGCTGATTACCAGTCCCCACGAGGGACTAGACGACTCATCCCCAAATTTCGTGACTCGTGGCCTCAACTCATCAGGTACACTGCCAAAATCCATTAGGGGACCCCACAAATCGTGGTGGCTGACCAAGACTCATGGTCACCACCCGTGATCCCCACTATCTCACTTCGTCAATTTTAACTTCGAGCTTGCCAATGACTCACCCCACGAATCGTGGGGACATACCATGACTCATGGGGACCTTCCGTGATGTCCACTGCCCCACTTTCTTTTCCTTTCTTATTTCCCTTCCCCACGGCAGAACCAACGACTCGTGGGGCCTTACCACGAGTCATGGTCTCGCCCATGGCATCTAAACTCTTCCAAATCTCCTTAAAAATCCCAAGGAATTCCCCACGAGTCGCCTCACGACTCGTGGCTTGTTCTTACGAGTTGTCTCACGACTTGTTCTGAGTTTGCTGCAAAAATTTTCACTTTTTTCCCATTTCAACTCTCAGGTTTGGTCCTTGGGCTCCCGGGGTATAACAATATCTCCCCCTTGGGAACATTCATCCTTGAATGTTTGAAAACGCATAGAACACAGAGATAATGCAATTAT
Organism: Datura stramonium; assembly: GCA_018107945.1. NCBI lineage: Eukaryota > Viridiplantae > Streptophyta > Magnoliopsida > Solanales > Solanaceae > Datura > Datura stramonium. The sequence continues at coordinate 79,621 of JACEIK010006787.1, read as the reverse complement.
CACATGCAAATACTGATCATTTAAATCACAAACTGATGTAATGACTACCTCCAATTCAAGTTACATAGCTAAACTAACTTAACAAATCATACACACACTCATATACATAAAAGAAACTTGCGCACATGAACTGATCATGAAACTAAGTTGAGTCTTATGGAAAAACTGATACCTCAATTCGGAACTGAGCCGGTAGAGAATAAATGTGGGTATCTAGCCATCATATCTGCTTCGGCCTCCCACATAGCTCCTTTAACATTCTAATTCCTCCATAACACTTTAACTGAAACTACTTCTTTGTTCCTCAGCCTTCGAACCTATCGATCCAGTATTTCCACTGGAACCTCCTCATAGCTAAGGTTGTCTTTTACACTAACGCCGTCCACCGAAACTACTAGGGATGGGTCCCCCAGACATTTCTTTAAAAGCGATACGTGAAACACAAGATGCACAGAAGACAACTCTTAAGGTAACTCCAACTCATACGCTACCTTACCAACTCTTCTCACGATCTGGTAGGTACCAACGTAGCAGGGACTGAGTTTTCCTTTCCTTCCAAACTGCATCGCTCCCTTCATAGGAGATACCTTCAGAGACACCCAATAATCGACTACAAATTATAATTTTCTTCTTCTCACATCCGCATAGGACTTTTGATGACTCAGAGCGGTTTTTAGCTTGTCACTTATAAGCTGAGCCTTCACCATAGCCTCATGAACCGTATCTGATCCTATCATAGTTGCCTCACCAACCTCTAACCATCCGATGGGCGATCTACATCTCCGCCCATAAAGAGCTTCAAACGGTGCCATCTGGATATTAGAGTGATAGTTTTTATTGTAAGAAAACTCGATTAGGGGCAAGTGATCATCTAAACTACCCTTGAAGTCTATCACACATGATCTCAACATGTCCTCGAGAGTATGGATTTTCCGCTCCGCTTGACCATTCCTTTGCTAATGAAATGCTATGCTGAGCTTAACCTGAGTCCCATGCCTTTTCTAAAAAGTCTGCCAAAATTGAGAGGTAAATTGAGTACCTCGATCTGAAATAATAAACAAGGGCATTCCATACATTCGAACCAACTTTCAGATATATAGCTTGACATAATCCTCCGCTGAGTCCGTGGTTATAACCGGTAGTAAAATGTGCAGTCTTGGTCAACCAGTCTACCACTACCCTAATGGAATCATGTTGTCGGCGAGTACGAGGTAGCCTTGTTATAAAATCCATTTTAATCTCTTCCCACTTCCAAGTGTGAATGATAGTATCCTGACGTACTCCTTCCGGCCTTTGATGCTCAAGCTTTACTTGCTGACAGTTCGGACACTTGGCTACGAATTCTGCAATATCCTTCTTTATGCCATCCCACGAAAAGATTTCTCATAAATCACAATACATCTTGGTGGCACCCGAATGGATGAACTATTTGGATCCATGGGCCTCATGCAATATCTGGCTCCTCAAATCATCAACATCTGGAACACACAAGCGACCCTAGTACCAAAGCACACCATCTCCCCCTTAGGAAAAGACCTCCACCTTTTGACTTCGAACAACTTCCTCCAACTTTATCAAAATCGGGTCCTTGGCTTGTCTAGCGTTCACATTAGTCACCAAGGAAGATTCGGATCCGCTTTGAACAACAACACTGCAATTGGTAGAGTCAACAAACCAAACTCCTAACCTTGTGAGACAATGCACATCTTTCACCAGCTCTTTCTTTCCTTCATCCACATGCGACACACTCTCCATCGAGAGTCTACTAAGTGTGTCCGCCACCACATTAGTCTTACCCAGATGGTAAAGAACACTTATATCATAGTCTTTGAGTAGCTCTAACCATCTCCTTTGACTTAGATTGAGGTCCTTCTATTTGAACACATACTGTAAGCTCTTGTGGTCCATAAACACATCCATATGGGCCCTATACAAGTATTTTGCCATATCTTCAATGCGAATACCAACGCTGCCAACTCTAGATAATTGGTCGGGTAATTCTTCTCATGGATCTTAAACTATCTAGAGGCATATGCTATCCCCTCCCCTCACTATATCAATTCACAACCGAGTCTGATTCTTGAAGCATTACAATACACCACGAAACCATCCATACCCTCGGGTAGAGTCAATACCGGTGCAGTAGTGAGTCGAGTCTTCAACTCTGGAAGCTCTTCTCATAAGCCTCCAACCATTGGAACTATACCTTATTTTGAGTCAACTTTGTCAAAGGTGTTGCAATCGTTGAAAAGCCTTCAACAAATCTCCGGTAATAACCAGCTAGGCCTAAGAAACTATGAATATCCTAAGGGTTCACCGGTCTAGTCCAATTCTTTACTGCCTCAATTTTCTGAGAATCTACCTTTATGCCCTTGCTTGACACCACATGGCAAAAAATTTCTATGGAGTTCAACCAAAACACGCACTTGCTGAACATGGCATACAATTGGCGATCCTTGAGAGTCTGAAGCACTACTCTCAAATGAGCGGCATGCTCCTCCTCGCTCAGAGAGTATATAAGGATGTCATCGATGAACACGATCACGATCACGTCAAGATATTTCTTGAACACCCTGCTCATCAGGTCCATGAAAGCTACAGGAGAATTCATTAGCCCAAACTACATGAATACAAACTCATAATGGCCATACCGCATCCAGAAGGCTGTCTTTGAGGTATCACTCTCCTGAACTCTAAACTGATGATGCCCAGACCTGAGATCTATCTTTGAGAAGGACTTGGCACCTTGAAGCTGGTCAAACAAATCATCGATCCTGGTTAAAGGATACCTGTTCTTGATGGTGAATTTGTTCAATTCCGATAATCAATACAAATGCGAAGAGTATCATCCTTCTTTGGACAAACAGAACTGGTGCACCCCATAGAGACTTTATCGGTCAAATGAAACCCTTATCTAACAAGTCCTTCAACTGCTCTTTCAACTCCTTTAGCTCGGCTGGAGCCATCCTATAGGTAGGAATAGATGTAGGTTGCGTATCAAGTAGAAAGTCAATACCGAAATAAATATCTCGCTCAGGAGGAACATCTAGCAAATCATCAGGACAGACCTCTGGATGCTCACGTACTACTGGAACTAACTGGATAGTCAGGGTCTCGGACTAAACATCCTTAACCCTAACTAGATGGTACATTCAGCCCTTAGAAATAATCTTCCTAGCCTTAAGTTAGGAAATAAAATGACCTACGGGCTCAGTTGAACTACCCTTCCCCTCTATGATTGGCTCACCCAGAAATCTGAACACTACTGCCTGGGTTCTACAATTAACTGAAGCATAACATGCAAATAGGCAATCCATGCTGAGAATAACATCAAAATCAGTCATGGATAACTCTATCAAATCTGCTGAGGTGACCTTATGAAAAACTGAGACTGGGCAACCTCTATACACCAGTCTAGCGATAACTGAGTCACCTACTGGAGTAGAAACTGAGAAGGGTTCTAAAAAGACTTTGGAACTGACTCTGAAGCTACTGGCCACATAAGGTGTCAAAAAAGACAAGGTAGGTCCTAGATCTAGCAAAGCATAAATATCAATGTGGAAAACTCACAACATACCAGTTACCACATCCAAGGAGACCTTCTGCTCCTAACGGGATGCTAAAGCGTAGAACATATTCTGGTGTTGACCGCCAGTTGTGCTAGTAGATGCCCCCTGATGTGTCGTGCGTGCGGGAGGAGCTGCTGAACAAGAAGCTGAGGCTCAACCCCCAACCTAATCCTGTCTCATTGCTAGACAATCTCTAAGCATGTGTCCGGGATGCCCACACCTGAAATAAGCACCTGAAACTTCCAAGCACTTGACTGTGTGCCCTCGACCACATCTGCGGCCAGATGGGATGCTAGAATCTGCGGTTCTACTTCTCTGACCCCTCGAGCCTAATGCTTGCCCTCTCTAATCATGTCTAGGCCTAGATGGTACACTCAATGCTGATGATACTGGGTTGATGGTCTCTGGTGGGTCTGCTATCGGTGCCCACCACCAGATCTCTTTTGAGAGAATCTGTGGTCCTTGGCCCCTCTCTCTCTCGAATGTGCCGCCTCCATTTGTTGAGCGTATAGTGCTATCCATGGGAAGTCCATATCCAGATGGAGCATAGCCGTCCTACAATGCTTGTCTAAGTAGCCCGCTACTCCATGGACAAACCCGTATCCTCTAATCGGCTACCAACCCTGTGGCATATTTGGATAGGCGATCTAACTCAAGGGCATACTCCTTTGCAGTTATTCTCCCTTGCTTCAAGTTAACAAACTCAGCTATCTTCAGCTCCTTCATCTCATAAGGAAATAACCAGTCTAGGAATGCAACATGAAACTCTTCCAAACTGACCGGACCGGCTCCTACGACCCTGCTATCCTTCCATTGGAAAAACCAGATATGCAAGACCCTTTTTAATTGATAAGAGTCCAACTCGGCTCTCTCAACCCCATTCACCCCTACGACTTTGGTTTTCTGGGCAACCTCGTCTACAAACTCATGTGGGTCCTCATCTACCTTAGACCCAAGGAACTCCGGCAGATTCATCCTAAAGAAGTCTCTAATTCGAGCTGCCACTATGTTTCCATTTTATGGAACATGTGCAATGGCCTACTGATTGACCTGATCGGTCAAGGCCTACGCAAGCATTTGAATAGCGGCCCCAAACTCGACATGGGCTGCTGGCTCTAGTGCCTGGGCTCCTGAACTGGTGGGGCTTGCTAATGCCCATGACCATTGCCATCCTCGTGGCCTTCACCATCTCCATTCCTCCTTCCGTTCATCCATAGAGGATCCATGATTCTGCAATATCTAAAAGCATGAATTAGGAGGATAGAAAAGACTTTTCATCGTACGACATAGATCACGAAAGAAGGGAACATTTCCTAAACGTCTCATAGCCTTTTCTTCATAAGTGTGGCATGCTTCACACCCATAAAAAAGACTCTACTTAACGCGGATTTCCAACACCCTAGGAAACATCAAAACCTAATGCTCTAATACCAAGTTGTTCACGACACAAATGGGGCCCGAATATTAAAACGAGACAAGGAGCCTGTCACGACCCAAGAGTACACCAGAATCGTACACACGGGACAAGGAGCCCCGAGGGACCCCAAGTAAACCTATGGCTTGAGCATGTAACTAAACCATTAACATAAGGTGGAAGAATTTTCTTAATGATCATGAACTGAAAGAAAACTGAGACATGAAAAATAAGAAACAACAATACATGATCCAAGCATAAACAGTTGAATACTACAAATATGTCTGAAAGCCTCTAATCATAATAAACGGGTTGAAGGGTCAAGACCCCAACTAACCCCAACATTATGAAACAAAAGATAGCCAAGATCTGAACATAAAGCCCTCGAATCATGAGGACTCACCAGTGAGAATTGAGAGCAGAACTGAGAGCGAGCTAGGAGCAATGCTGAACCTGAGATCCAAATCCTATATCATGAAATGATACAACATAGAAATATGCGGATTAGTACTTGGAATGTACCGAGTATACAAGGTGTGTAAAACAATACTTTAAAACATAAGAGTTATAGGAGTGGGACATCATGATCATAAAAACTAAAATCATAAATATATCGTAAAGCACAGGGTTTCCCAAAAGCGTTCGTAAACCTGTCATAGTCACAACATGAGAGAAAAACATTTCATAAAACATGACTTGAACCAAAAGACCATAATCATACATGCATTAAAAAAATGTGGAATAGTGGGAGTATTTCTATAACCGACATACCCCATATGAGCACACATGGATCCCGACCTGTAAGCCTAGTCGGGAGGCTGTTCATACCTTGCCAAAGGTAGAACCATGAAAGGCGTGATATCACTCATGAGGCCCCGTAGGCCATAGGGGATGGTCACTGAGGAAGTCCCAAACATAACCTACGGTGACACGTAGTTCTGATATTTGGGGCATAACCTGGGCCCCGAACCTACTCGGTGTTAAGTAATACTTCAAAAACATGGAACGTGCTCATAGAAATTCATACATGACATGCATGGCTAGTAAAATCGTAATAATCATGACATGCTTGAGAATTCGTAAAACTAGCCACAAAATCGGGCTTGTGGATCGGCCAAAATCATAGTTCATGAACAATAAGAAACATATGGGCATTTCCCATATTTTCAACATCCTTGAAATGCTTAAATTTTATAGAAAATATGATCATAATAAAATGAGAGATTGAAGGCATGCTTAAATTTATAAATTCATATCATGCTTGAGGGATCACCATAAGAATGAACTTCACTAAAAACCTCATGATTTGGGAACCTATTCTTTTAGGGATTAGATCATCAAATATTGAGTAGAACAAGTGAAAACAACCCAATAATTCGAAACCCATGATTTAGACATACTACAATAAGCTCATATAAATTTTTGAGGAATCATGCATTTGGGTTAAGCCCCATAAAGATTTAGTAACTTCGAACATAGAATTTGGGAAGAATTGGGCATGGGTAGGGACTAAACTACCCATTCGAAACCCCACATACCTGGAATTACTTGATTCTTAACTCCCCTGAAAAGCCCAAGATGAACATTTGGAGATTTTAAAGAACCTTGGATCACCTCCTACTCCCTTCTCTAACTCTTGTAACCATCCAATGACACTTAACATGAATTATTTCCCCTTAAAAGACCCTATCTCAACCTCAAAATGACACAGTTTAGGCCTTAGGGGTATAGGAAATTACGAGAAGGCCCTTACTAATCTGCAGGAAATAACTGCCAGGTGACCGTAACGGGTGACTCAATGACTCGTCACCCGTGACCACGAGTCCTGGTCACCTTCCGTCAAGTACACTGCCTCTTCCTTAATTAATTTTCCACGGGTTTGCTCATGACCCATCTCACCAGTCACTGGGACTGGCCACGACTCATGGAGTCCTATCCGTTAGGTGCGCTGGTAAGACCTCGCAGGTAACCCTTAATCACACCCCTTGGGAGACCTGACGACTAGTGGTAGCTAACCACGAGTTGTTCCAATGCCCGTGGGGACCTCAGCTTCTCAGCCCTTTCCAGCCTCCCCACGAGCCACCTGACGACTCATGGGGTCTCCTCATGAGTCGTCTAGTGACTCGTCCTGCAATGCTGGAACATTTTCCCAAATTTTCCCCGTTTGACTCCCGGGTCTGATCCTTGGGTTCCTGGTGTATAAAATATCTCTCCTTTAGGAACATTCATTCTCGAATGTTAGAAACATGCAAAAAACTCAGCAACAAACAATCACCATATGCAAATACTGATCATTTAAGCCAAAAACTGACGGAACGACTACCCCCAAAAAGATCTACATAGCTGGACTGAATTCAGACATCACATACATATATCATATCATAAAAAAAACTTGCACATATGAAAGGAACATGAAAAACTGATTAGAGGTTTAGGGAAAAAACTAATACCTTAAACTTAAATTGAGCCGGTAGGGAACAAATGGAGGTATTTAGCCATCATATCCTCTTCAGCTTCCCACGTAGCTCCCTCAACATGTTGATTTCTCCATAACACCTTTATTGAAGCTACTTCCTAGTTCCTCAGCCTTCGAACCTTACGATACGAGATTGCAACGGGAATTTCCTCATAACTGAGGCTATCCTTTCAGACCAACACTTTCCACCGAAACCACTAAGGATGGATCTTCCAAGAACTTTTTAAAGAGAGATACATAAAATACCGGATGAACTGAAGCTAACACCGAAGGTAACTCTAACTCATAAGCTACTTTACCCACTTGTCTCACAATCCGGTATGGGCCAATATACAGGGCACTGAGTTTCCCTTTATTTTCGAATTTCATTACTCCCTTCATGGGAGATACCTTCAAAACACCCAATCATCCGGTGCCATTGGGCCAATATCAAGCCTCACTGGCTTCAAACCACCCAACGGGAAATCTACACCTTCCCCCGTAAAGAGCCTCAAACGGTGCCATTTGGATGCTACAGTGATAGTTGTTGTTGTAGGCAAACTTAATAAGAGGCAAATGCTCATCCCAAATACCCTTGAAATCAATTACGCAATCTCTCAACACGTCCTTGAGAGTCTAGATAGTTTTATCCGCCTGACCATCTATTTGCGGATGAAATGTCGTGCTAAGCTTAACCTGGGTACCATGTCCCTTCTGAAAAGATCTCCAAAACTAAGAGGTGAACTGAGTACCTCTAACTTATATGATGGACAAGGGAACTCCATGCAACCTAACCAGCTCCCAGATGTATAATTTGGCATAATCTTCTGCTGAATTGGTGGTTTTGACCGATAAAAAATGAGCAGCCTTGGTTAACCTATCCACCACAACCCAAATGGAGTTATACTGCCTACAAGTATGGGGTAAACCTGTTGTGAAGTACATGCTGATTTCTTCCCACATCCAACAAGGATTGCTGATATCCTGAAGTACACCTCCCGGTCTCTGATGCTCAACTTTCACTTGTTGGCAATTCGAACACTTTGCTACAAATTCTGCAATATCCTTCTTCATGCCATTCCGCTAGTAGGATTTCTCGCAAGGCATGATACATCTTGGTGGCACCTAGATGGATAGAATGTCTGGATCCGTGAGCCTCATGAAACAACCGGATCCTCAAATCACCCATGTTAGAAACACATAAGCGACCCTGGTACCGAGGTATACCATCTCCCCCTTTGGAGAAAACTTCTACCTTCTGATTTTGAACAGCTTCTTTCAACTTTACCAATGTTGGATCTTCATCTTGTTTAGCCTTCACCGCCATTACCAAGGACAACTATGATCCATTCAAAACAACTATACCCCTATTGATCGAGCCAACTAATCTAACTCCCAACCTTGCAAGTCGATGTACCTCCTTCACCAGCTCCTGCTTGTGTTCACTCACGTGCGACACGCTATCCATAGAGGGTCTACCAAGGGCATCCGTTACCACATTGGCCTTACCCAGGTGGTAAAGGACACTCATGTCATAGTCCTTAAATAGCTCCAACCACCTCCACTGTCGAAGATTGAGATCCTTCTGCATGAACACATATTGTAAGCTCTTGTGGTCCGTGAATACATCTACATGAACCCCATACAAGTAGTGTCATCATATCTCTAAAGCAAACACCACCGCGGCCAACTCAAGATCATGGGTTGGGTAATTTTTCTCGTGAATTTTTAGCTGCCTGGAAGCATGTGATGTGACTTTCCCGTGATGCATCAATACACATCCCAGTCCGACTAATCGAAGCATCACAATATACTACAAAGCCATTGGTGCCCTTTGGTAAAGTCAACACCAGTGTTGAAGTGAGTCGAGCCTTCAATTCCTGAAAGCTATTCTACCAAGACTCTGACCATTGAAATTTCACCTTTTTCTGAGTCAACCTAGTCAATGGGGATACAATGGATGAGAAACCTTCAATAAATCTACGATAATAACCCGCTAAGCCCAAAAAGCTCCTAATAATCGAAGGGTTTTATTACACCCCATAAGTTTCTAACATTTACTAGGCCTATTCGTAAGTTACTTAAGAGTTTTAGAATTCAATACATACGAGGTAGGGCCCGAGGAAAGGTTTAATGAGTACGGGGACGGGATTGCGCGGGAGAAGGCCAGGCCAGCTGCCCAAAGGGGCAACGTGGCACGGACCTTGCTCCTCCTCGTTGGGCCCCGTGGCACGCCCGTAAAATGGCGCATTGGGATTCATGCCACGTTGCCCTGTCCACTTCCTCAAGAATATATATGTTCCCTCATTGGATTTCATTTCATTTCACAATATCTTCAGCCAGCAGAGGGAGAAGACGAACCAACTAATAGGAAATCTTCCGTTTAAGATACGAATCGCTGCCCGAATTCAAATTAACTTCGGGTATCGAAGTATAAAGCTACGAGGAGCATTACTACGGAGTTAGTTTCACGAAATTCACCTGACAAATCATCTCCCTGCCAAGCTAAAGTTATTGGAATTGCTCCAAACTAGTGTTAATATGATCACAGGCTTAAAGTAAGCATTTCTCCCTTCTAGATCCCCGAGAAATTATGCGTTTTTGATCATGATCCGTCAAGTTGAAATATAGTTAATATTTATTCATAAAGTTATTATTTTCTCCAAATTTAGTATTGAAATCAACCTCATTCTTCCTATAATACGATTATAGTTGAGAAGAGTAGTTGGATAGAGCTGAAACTCACCAGTTAATCAGTAACCGGCAATCAAGGTATGTTAAGGTAGTTTCCTTCGGCAAGTTAGTTCCTATGGTATTATAACTCGGTCTAAATCCTAGTAAGAGAATTATAAGTACGTGTATCATGAAGAGTTGTTGTTATTAGCTGAGACTAGTATTCTACGTTGTGTTGGAATTTGATTTGTCTATATAGCCCTTCGTGACCAAACCTAGGGTTATTAGTTGTGTCGACACCCTCTAGGGGTGAGATAACTTCGCTCCAGAAAGAGCTGCATGTTATCCGCGAGTGATGAAGATGGGGTCCCAGGTCCTCATAGATTCCATTCCATTGCTGGACTATTATGCATACACCGTATCTGCACCACACCCCCGACGATCCTGGTGCCCGGGGTGCAGATAACAGTAGTCTACTGGACTCAAACACAACTATAGTCATTAGTTGAGCGGGCTAAGTTGCAGACCCAGGGGACTAGCAGGACAGCTATAGAAACCAGTAGGACCCATTATGACCTTGATAGGGGTATATAGGGGGTAAATAGATTGACGTGTACTCACCAAGGCTTATGGGGGCCCTGTGGTTGTTCGCGCCGGTTGTACCATTCGACTTCTGGGGGCCAGGTAAGGTTCTTGTACGCTTTAGTTATTTGTAGACTAGATAATCGAAACCCATCTATTAAGGTATGACTTTTGTCCCCTTTCTTCCAGTCCTTTCACTTTATCTTTACTACTCAAGCTTATTTAAAGCCATCTCCTTACATGTTTAGTACCTATTGTACTGACACCCTTTCTGGGGCACTACATTACTTTCCTGTAGGTACGGATAGAAAAGGAGCAGGTCCCTCGTGGCTTTCAGCCAGCATCGTCATAACAGTTAGCTCCTTTCTTTTTAGAGCTTGTAGATAGAAGGTTTACCCTTTGATCAGAGAAGCGAGGCAGGTCGCAGCCCTGTCCTGACCATTGCAATTACTCCTAAAGGCTTGCAGATTGTATCTATTTCCGTATGGTTAGTTATTGGCCGTGTGGGGCCTATATGTGCTTCGCTTTATGTGTTGGCCGTGGTGGGGCTTTTCAAGTGAAAGATTAGCGACCTTGTTGTCCATAATAGCTGTGTATCCCTCGGGATTTACCTACAAGCCATAACTAGACATCATGCTGGTCTTGTCAGCTCGCATAGGATTCCTATTATTGTTTGTTCTGGTTAGCTTTTTTTCTTTTCACAAGTGGCTATAAGGCCTTGTTGGCCGGAGGTTGTATTTACAAAATGTAGATATAGCCCGTTGTTTTCTTTGATGTAAGAGTCCTGCCAGCTCCTGTACAAGAAGTCTTTAGGCCCAGTTAGCTCGTTCTGATCCTAGTATGTACCAGGTGCCAGTCATGCATCCAGTTGAGGGGCGTGAAAACTTGGTATCAGCGCCGGTCGTATCTCGTGAGAGTTTGCAAGTCGTGCTAAGTAGAGTCTTGTCTATGGATGTGTTGTTCACCACATACTATAGGCAGGAGGCTGCGAGGCATGATAGGATGGTTACTCTTTCTTCTTATCCAGTTGTGCTATAGAGCGGTACGGTATAGGAATGAATCCCTAAGCTAACCATATTCTTTTATCTACAGAGAAATGGAAGACCCGTGACACCCTACGACCGGGAAGGAGATTGATGTAGTGCTAGGAGAAGGCACTAGCAGGGTTCCTCAACTAGAGCCAGCCTAGTCTGAGGGCACAAGGAGGCTTCCATTCGGTCTCCCAAGCACTCTTCACCACGTCAAGAGCCGCTGAGCGACAATCGTGACGGCACCACTTCAGCAGTCTCTAAACCGTAACCATCGATCCGGGAAGTTAGCAGTGTTGTTGTTATGTTAGCTCAGATGATGGCCGCACAGCGTTAGCCCATAGTACCGTAGTTGTAGAATTCTTAGGAGGGCATGGTAGTTCGACTGTCCGAGAGTTCCTTGTACCGAGTCCCCTGCACTACTGTGACTGTCAAGGAGGACCTCGTGGATTTTCTAGACCAGTTGCAGCGAATTTTTAGTGTAATTCATGCCACCTCGGAGAATAAGTGGAGTTAGTAGTATTTTGACCGTGGGACATTGCGGTACTATGGCACGAGAGCTAGGAGAGAGGTCCCGAGGAGAAGAGAGGTTCCTCCTCCTACTTGGCCAATCTTCTCCTCAGGCCTTTTGAGACCATTATCTGCCACGGAGATCTGCCGGGCCAGGGTAGATCAATTCTGCATTTGGAGTAGGGTTCGATGAATGCCTGAGAATATGCTATGAGGTTTCATTCCTTGGCCTAATATGCACCGCCTATGATACCATGCCATCCGTGTGGTGCACCGCCTTATCATAGGGCCGAACGTAATATGTAGAGACCTTGTATCACGCCTACTTTGCGAGAGGACACGGATATTGCTCGCTACAGGCATTTTCTCAGAGTATTGAGGGGATTCGACAACGACAGCAAGGGATAAAGAGGGCATCGCCAGAGGGCTGGCCAAGCAGAGTAGACCTAGTGATATACGGACGAGTCCTGTGGTGGACCTATGCACCATGATTATCGATAGCACCTGCACCCCCACCTCCACAACAGCAGCAGGAGCAAGTTTGGTCATCGGGGACAACCAGGGCCCGGCGAGAGTTCACGGTTAGTAGAATAAAAACAACAGAGGGGGTCGAAAGGTAGAAGATTTATTGTAACACTTTTCCCTATTTGTAGCCGCTCGCTATTCTTGGGCATGCGGTGTATGGTTCTACAGCCTCGTTATGATGTGGGACAAGAGGGTCATCGGATGAGGGACTCCGTTCGCTCGAGGCTAGAGGATCGTGACTGGCAGGACAGATCTTTGTAGGGGTCACAGGCCCCAGAATCTCAAGTAGGGCGCAGGCCCTCGCCAAACTGGGAGCAGAGGCCGAGGTAGGTCAGGCCTCTAGTTCGTGTACTGTAGATCGTATATATGCTTTACGGGGGGACAGAAATGAGTCATCAACAATGTTGTGACAGGTATGCTGACATTTTCTCATTCTGCATATGCTTTGATAGACCCAAGTTCAATCCTTCTTATCTTATGTTACCCCGTTAGTGGCTCGAAAGTTTGGTATTGCGCCAAAATTTCTTTGGCTATCTTTTCTAAAGATCTACTCCCATCAAAGGATTCCATTATAGCTAAAAGGGTTTACCAAGGATGTATAGTAGAGGTCGCTACGTCATACTTTAGCAGATTTGGTAGAACTAGAGATGGTTGATTTTGATGCAATTAAGGGTATGGATTGGCTATCGCCGCCTAAGCCAACGAGAATATTGACCAAGATTGTCCCATTCCCACTTTCCTGTGGAGGTAGTACGAGTGGAAAGTGTAGTGCGGCTACACCGAAAGGCAGGTTTATTTCCTATCTTCGGGCAAGAAAATGATAGCAAAGGGATGCATTTATCATATTTTCAGAGTTCAGGATGTCCAAGTAGAATACCCGACTCTTCAGTCCATTCCAGTAGTTAAATACGAACTTTCATATGTATTTCCAGATGAGCTACCCGCATTCCCTGCACGGGGAATCAATTTTGCAATTGATTTATTACCCGGTACTAGCCATATCTTATTCCTCCATACTGAATTGCACCTACTAAGCTTAGAGAGTTGAAGGAACACTTGAAAGATTTTCAGATAAGGGTCATCAGGCCGAGTACTTCCCCATGGGGAGCAGCAGTCCTATTTGTGAGAAAGAAGGATGGCTCTCTCCGTATGTGTATAGATTATCGGCACCTGAATAAAGTCACTATCAAGAATAAGTACACACTTCCCAGAATAGACGATTTGTTTGATCAGTTATAGGGGCAAAATATTTCCAAATTGACTTGGGGCCGAAGGTACCATCGTGTCCGGTCTTGGAGAGGGATATTCCAAAACTTCTTAAGGTCCGTGCATAGCCATTTTGAGTTCCTAGTCATGTCTTTTGGACTGACGAATGCTTCGACGGTGTTCATGGACTTGATGAACAGCATCTTCAGGCCGCATTTGGACCAGTTTGTTGATATATTTATTGATGATATTTGTATATTCCCCGCTCGTAGGCACACGGATTACTCTACCAACAAGACTCCCTCCAAACTCTCCGGAATTGCCAGCTTGTATGCAAAGCTAAATGTGAATTCTAGCTAAATTCAGTAGCCTTCTGGGCCACATTATGTCAGATGCTGACATTCAGGTGACTAGCAAAAAATTGAAGCAGTGCGACATGGCCTAGACCTACCACCTCAACAGGCAATTATTGCTCGGGTTAGCTGGGTATTACGGAAGGTTCGTGGAAGGATTCTCTATCTTATCAGCGCCATTGACCAAGTTAACTAAGAAAGCAGTCAAATTTCACTAGATCGAAGCATGTGATCAGAGTTTTCAGGAATTGAAAAATATACTGACCCTGACACCAATATTAATTCTTGCCAGAAGGACTGTGAGGGTTATACGGTACCGCATGCTCTGTGTCGGGTTGGGATGTGTTCGGATGTAGCATGGTTAGGTAATTGCTTACGCTTCCAGAAAGCTGAAGAAGCATGAAAAGAACTACCCCACCCATGAACTGGAATAAGCTGCGATGATTCATGTCTTGAAATTATGGAGGCACTATTTATATTGCATGCATGTAGATATTTTTACTAGTCATAAGACCCTCCAATATATTTTTACACAAATAAAGAATTGAACCTACGGCAACGCTGCCAGTTAGAATTATTAAAAGATTATGATGTAAACATTTTGTATCATCCGGGAAAAGCCAATGTTGTAGAAAATGCCCTTAGTTGCAAATCTATGGGGAGTTTAGCATACTTGAGGCTAGAACAGCGAGAACTAGCTCGAGAATTACATCGATTAGTGAATCTGTCCATCCGTATAGTAGATTCAAGAGACAATGGGGTAGTGATCCAGAATACTGTCGTGTCATCACTGGTAGCAGAAGTGAAAGAGTGGCAGTATGAAGATCCTAGCCTAGTTCAACTCAGGAGCTCAGCGAGGAGAAATAGCAGATTCCAGGTAACTGGAGATGGAGTGTTAAGGTATAGGGGCCGCCTTGTGTGTTTTTGATGTGGCTGGACTTCGCCAAAGAAATTATGGGCGAGGTGTGCATTTATTCCGCTACTCTCTTCATCCGGGTTCAACAAATATGTATCATGATAAAAAAAAGAGATTTACTAGTGGCCGAGAATGAAAAAGGAGATAACAGAATTTGTAGTGCAATGTCCTAATTGCCAAAAGGTGAAAAGCTGAACATCGTAAAACCCGATGGACTCGACATAAGAAATATGTGCTGCCTATGTGGAAATGGGAGGCATTAGTATGTACTTGTGATAGGGCTACTCCTCGTACCAGGCGTAAATTTTTCTATTTGGGTAATCGTTGATAGGTTGACAAATTCAGCCCACTTTCTACCAGTCAGGCTATTTTCAGCCAAGGATTACACTGAATTGTATATCATAGAAATAGTACGATTACATGGTGTTCAAGATTTAATCATTTCGATGTAGGCATAGTTGATGTACTAAATTTTGCAATCCTTTCTTGCATTGGTCTAGTGACACAGTTAATTTGAGTACTGCCTTCCATCCTCAGACAGATGGAATAGAAGAACGCACAATTCAAATGCTCGAACACATGCTACGGCATGCATGTTAGACTTCGTGAGGCAATTGGGATGAGCACCCGCCACTTATTGAATTCGCATACAACAACAAGCTACCATTAAGCAATTCGGGAGTGATGCCTATGAAGCTTTATATGGAAGGAAGTGAAGATCCCAAGTTGGTTGGTTCAAGGTAGGAGAATCGAGATTGACACAGATATTATTCACCAGTTAGAAGAGACGGTGAAACTTATCATAGAATGTCATAATGCTCTCGTAGCCGCCCGTAAGTCCTATGCTGATGTGCATCGGAGGAACTTAGGTTTCCGGGTAACTAGGTAGTCCTAAAGGTTTCACCGATACAAGTGTGATGAGTTTTGGCAAAAAGGGTAAGCTCAGCCCGAGATTTATTAAGCCGCCGAATACTCTGCAGAATACGAGCTTGTGATTTTCCTTCAGAGTTAGAATTCGTTCATCCGATTTTCCATGTGTTGAAGCTATGAAAGCGCATAGCGGATCCGCTCCAGTCGCCACGGAGAGGACGTCTAGGTTACTTAGAATTAGCCTACAAGAGGTTCCAGTAGCTATACTAGATCGGCAGGTTCGCAGGTTAAGGACTAAAGATATTGCCTCTGTTAAAATATTGTGGAGGAACAAGAACATAGAGGAATGACTTGGAAAGGTGAGACGTCATGAAATCCATATATCCCCATTTGCTATGTGCTTAAATCAAGCCGTGTAGTTAAGGTACCTTTAGTATTTCGCCTATGGCTTTATGATTTGTAAAGGTGTACAACAATTGACTCCGATCTTATTGTGAAAAATTGTGATAGTATTGTCTGAAGTGCCTGTGTGACTGACTTTTCTCAGGTTTCAGATTTTTGGATAGTCCATATTATAGGGGAGACTCTGCCAAAATTTTTCCAAAATAAGTAATTACAAAGTTAAGATTCTTCTAAGTAGTAGTTAATGTTCGAGGTCAAATGTTCTTAAGGGGGAGGTGATGTTACACCCCCGTAGTTTCTAACATTTAGTCGGCCTATTCGTACGTTAGTTAGGAGTTTTAGAATTCATTCATACAAGGTAAGGCCCGAGAAAGGTTGAATGAGTACGGGACGGATCGCAAGGAGAAGGCCAGCCAGCCTACCCAAAGGGGGATACGTGGTACTAACCTTGCTCCTCCCCGTTGGGCCCCGTGGCATGCCCGTAAATCGGCGCATGGGATTCATGCCATGTTGCCCTGTCCCCTGCCTCAAGCATATATATGTTCCCTCCTTGGATTTTATTTCATTTCACAATATCTTCACTGTGAGGGAGAAGATGAACTAACTAATAGGAAATCTTCCGTTTAAGATACGCACCGCTGCCCGAATTCAAACAATCTCTGGGTATCAAAGTATAAAGCTGCGAGGAGAAGCATTACAGAGATATTTCAATGAAATTTGCTCGGAGAATCATCGCTCTGCCAAGCTAAAGTTGTTAGAATTGCTCCAAACTAGTGTTAATATGATCACGTGCTTAAAGTAAGCATTTCTCCCTTCTAGATCCTTGAGAAATTATGAGTTTTTTATCATGATCTGTCAAGTTTAAATATAGTTAATATTTATCTATAGTTATCATTTTCTCCGAATCTAGTATTGAAATCAACCTCATTCTTCCTATAACATGACTACAGTTGAGAAGAGATGTTGGGTAGAGGGTGAAACTCACCAAGCACCGCAATCCGGCAATCGAGGTATGTTAAGGCGCTCTTCGCAAGTTTGTCTCCTATGGTATTATAACTCGGTCTAAATCCTAGTAAGAGAATTAGAAGTACGTGTATGTATGTGTATCATGAAGAGTTGTTGTTATTAGCTGAGACTATTATTCTACGTTGTATTGGGATTTACTTGTCTATATAGCCTCCGTGACCAACCCCGTGATTATTAGTTGTGTCGATGCCCGCTAGGGACGAGATGATGCCGCTCTAGAAAGAGATGCGTGGCTGCCCAAGGAAAGTGATGAAGATTGGGTCCTGTGTCCTCATAGATTCCATTCCATTGCCGACTATTATGTATACGCGTATCCGCACCACACCCCCGACGATCCTCGGGTGCCCTGGTGCGTATAACAAGTAGTCTATCGGACTCAAACACAACTATAGTCATTAGTTGAGCGGACTAAGTTATGCACTGTGGGACTAGCAGGATGTACCTATAGAAACCAGTATGACCCATTATGACCTTGATAGGGGTATATAGATTGACGTAATTAATTAAGGCTTATGGGGCCCTGTGTGGGTTGTTCGCGCTGGTTGTACCTATCTGACTTATGGGGCCAGGTAAGGTTCTTGTACGCTTTAGTTATTTGTAGACTAGATAATCGAAACCCATCTATTAAGGTATGACTTTTGTCCCCTTTCTTCTCAAATTCTTTCACTTATCTTTACTACCTAGCTATTTGCCAGCTATCGCTCTTACATATTCAAACACCTATTGTACCGACACCGCTTCGGGGCACTACATTACTTTCCTGCAGGCTTGGGATAGACAAGGAGCAGGTCCTCGTAGCTTTCAGCCAGCATTGTCATAACAGCAATCTTTCGCTCGCCGCAGCCTATAGATAGAAGGTTTACCCTTTTGGATCAGATAGTTTGGTGGCAGGCCGTGGCCCCGCCCCGACCATTGTATTACTCCTAGAGGTCAAGTGTGATTGTATCTATTTCCGTATGGTTAGCTGTTATTGGCCGTGTGGGGCCTATATGTGCTTCAGTTTATGTGTTGGTCGTGTGGGGCCTTGTTCAGTTGATAGATTAGTGGCCTTGTCGGCCATAGTTTGGTGTAGCCCTCGATTTACCTACAATATAAGTAGATATCATGGTGGTCTTGTCGGCCCGCATAGGACTTCCCTATTATTGTTTGTTCTCAAGTTAGTCAGTTTTCTTTCATAGGTGTGGCTATAAGGCCTAGTCGGCCGGGAGGTTATATTTACAGCCAAGATATAGCCCGTTTTTTTCTTAATGTAAGAGTCGCGTCATCCCCGCACCAAACAAGTGCTTAGGCCCGCCGCCCGCCGCCCGCATCCTAGCATGCACTGTGTCAACATGCCTCCGAAGGAGCGTGATAGGCTTGCTGTGTCTCGGGGCATTTCTTTACTACCTCTATTTTCTGGAAATCTACCCTGATACGTTCGCCTGACTCTACATGTCCCAAGAATGCAACCAACTCAGCCAGAACTCACATTTGCTAACCTTGGCATATAGCCGACTATCCTTGAGGGTCCAAGTACCACCTCATGTGTGTGTCATGCTCCTCCCCTTGGTCCCCGAGTATAAGAAATATGTCATCGATGAACACTATCATGAACATGTCCAGATATGCCTTGAATACCCTATTCATTAGATCCATAAAAGCTGTAGGGGAATTGGTTAGTCCAAAGGACATAACAATGAATTCATAATGGCCATACCAGGTCCCGAGCTTAGGATGTCGCTTCTATCGAACCCCGAGCTGGTAATACCCGGACTTGAGCTCTATTTTGGAGAAACATTTGGCACTCCTTGAGCTGATAAAATAAGTCATCAATCCTCGGTAAAAGGTATCTATTCTTGATGGTGACCTTTTCAACTACTAATAGTCAATACACATCCGAAGAGAACCATCTTTCTGCATGACGAACAACACCGGGGCACCCCATTGGAGACTTACTTGTCTACTGAAACCCTTATCCAGCAAATCCTTCAACTGCTCCTTTCACTCTTTTAGCTCAGCTAGCCATTCGGTAGGAGGAATCAATGGCAATGGTTGGGGTAAAAGATCAATCTAAAATCACCCCTCCTCTCGGAGGAGCACCTGGTAGGTCATATGGAAATACCGTGATATACATACCATGGGGACTGACTAAATTATTGGGATCGCAGACGTGACATCCTTAACCCTAACCAAATGGTAAAATAAAACCCTAATCTAATCATTTTCAGGCCTTGAGATAGAGATAAAGCAGCCTACAGTACCGCCGAATACCCCTCCATTCTAAAACTCGGTTCACTCTAGAAATTGGAACTCCATCGCACGGGTTCTATAGTTAACAGAAATATAACATGCGAACAGCCAATCCATGCCCAAAATAATGTCAAAATTAGTCATAGCCAATTTACTAAGTTTGCGGAGGTAGCATTAAGCAATAATGTAATGGGGCAACCTTTTATATACCCTCGCTATGATCGAATCACTAATCGGAGTAGATACAGAAAATGGTTCTGAAAAAATTTCAAGACTGACCCCAAAGTTACTAGCAATGTAAAGTTTCACAAAAGACAGTGTAGCTCCCAGATCTAACAAAGCATAAGATCAATATGAAATACTTGCAACATACCCATAACCACATCAAGAGAAGTCTCCTGCTACTGTCAAGAGCTAAGTGCGTAAAATCGGTTCTGGTGTTGGCCGCCAGCAAGACCAGTTGAAGCACCCTGCTGAGTAGACGCCACTAGAGCTACTGAACTAACTACTGGAGTGCGGGCTCCACTACCCCCGACCTGGCTGTAGGGCAATTTCGAACTCCGTGTATGGGTTTCCCACACCGAAACAAGCATCTAAGCCAACCAAACACCTCCTCGGGTGGTTCTTGCCATAACTAGCAAAGATGGGAATGTGCTCTATGTGCTTGCTAGTTTGGATGTACTGAACCTCGAGGCCCCGCTCCTCTTATCGCCTCGAGGTCTAGATAGTACTAGATGAAGATGGTGCCGGTGTAATAGATCTAAAGCTGGGACTGCTGCTGAGTCCCACCTCCTGGCCTAGGCTGGAAGAACCTATAGCAATCAGTTCTGCCCCTTGTCTTTGCCTCATATGAGTTGGGCTCTATCTCAGCCGGGCATAAATGACTATCCATGGGTAGTCCATTTCGCACGAAGCATGGTCGCTCTGCAGCCCTTGTCTAGATACTCGGCTACCCATGCATGAATCTACTCACCCACACCCTAGTCCATCACTAACCTGGGCATAAATTTTCATAGGCGAGTGAACTCAAGCGAATATTCTAACACCGCGCCTTTCCCCGTTTTAGATTAACAAACTCGCCGCTTTAATTCCCTCATCTCCCGAGGAAGAACCTGCTGGAGAAAGGCCATGTGGAACTCATCCCAACTGATAGAGCCCGCCTCGCTGCCTGCTGACCTTCCATTGCTTGAACCAAAATATAAATGACTTCCTTAGCTGATAAGATGCCAAGTAAACACTCTTCTCATTTGTCACCCCCATTACCTGAGGTGACTCAATATCCCTTCAATAAACCTTTGTGGATCCTCATCCATCTTGATCCTGAGAACTCAGGAGGTTTCATCCTCTAAAAGTCTCTAACTGAGCCGCCACTGCATTGCCATTTTGTGGGACATGCACAATGTACCGGTTGACTTGAGCGGTCAAGGCTCGCGCCAACATATGAATAGCCACTAAAAATTCGTGGGCAAACTCGCTCGTCTCCCGAGCTCCCGGATGTGGTCTTGCCGACGCCCATGATCATTTCCACCTCCGCGTCCTTCATCATTTTTGGAGACTTTTCATTGCACTAAATGGATGATGAAAGAAGGAACATTTCCTAAAACATTTAATAGCCTCTTCGTCATAAGTGTGGCATGCTACACCCATAAAAATACTCTACCTAACGCGACTTTCGACTCCCTAGACACATTTGAACCTATGCTCTGATACCAAGTTTGCCAGCATGACTCGAGAGCATGCCTAAATTGTTAACACGGGAAAAGAAGTCCCAGGGACCCCAAGTCAATCCATGGAATGATATAACAAAACCATTCACATAAGGAGAAAGAATCTTCTTAATGACTGAATCAAAGAAACCTCAAGACATGAAATATAAAAAAAATACATGATCCAAACATAAACAATCGAATACTACATATAGGTCTGAAAGTCTAACATAATAGACGGGTTGAAGGGAAAAGTCCCCAATCATCCCCAATATTCTGAAACAAAAGATATCCATGATCTGAACATAAAGCCTCGAAGTAAGGACTCACCATTGAGAATTGAGAGCGTAACTAAAAGCGAGCTAGAGCGATGCCGAACTTGAAATCGCATTCCGTATCATGAAATGATACAACATAAAAATATGTGACAGTACTTAGAATGTACCGAATATGCAAATTGTGTAAAACAATACTAAAACATAAGAGGTATAGAGTGGGACATAATGATCATAAAGATCGAAATCATAAATATATCGTAAGGCTCAAGGTTTCCCAAAAGCACTCGGTGAAACCTCGTTTATAGTCATAACATAAGAGAAAAACATTTCATAAAATATTTTATTTTTTTAAAAATTAAGTAATTTTTGAATAAATCAATATTTAAAACAATGAGGAATAGTGGGAGATTTCTATAACCGATATACCCATATGAGCACACGCAGAGCCCCACACTCGTAAGCCTGAATAAGAGGTCGTCTAATCTTGCCAAGGGTAAAACCATGAAAGGCGTGACATCACTCATGAATACCCCATAGGGCATAGGGGAAGGTCACTGAGGAGGTCCCAAACATAACCTACAGCGACACGTAGTTTTGAGATTCAATGTGTAACCTGAGCCCCGAACCTACTCGGCCTCTAAGCAATTCCCCCAAAACATGCAACATGCTCATAGAAATTCATATATGGCATGCATGGCTTCTTAAATCGTGATAATCATAACATGCTTGAGAATTCGTAATACTAGCAATATAATCGGGCCTGTGGATCAGCCAAAATGATAGTTCATGAACCAGAAGCAACATGTGGGCAAATTCCATATTTTCAAATATCCTTGAAATTCTTAAATTTTATAGAAAACATTATTTTAATACATGATAGATTTAAGACATGCTTAAAATTGATAAATTCATATCATGCTTGAGGGATCACCATAACTATGAACTTTACTAAAAACCTCATGATTTTGGCACCTATGCTTTTAGGAATTAGATCATCAAATATTGAGTAGAACAAGTGAAAACAACCCTATAATTCGAAACAAATGATATAGACATACTACAACAAGCTCATATTAATTTACGAGGAATCATGCATTTGGGTTAAGACCCATAAAGACTTATTAACTTTGAACATAGAATTTGGGAAGAATTGGGCATGGGTAGGGACTAAACTACCCATTCAAAACCCCACAAACTTGGAATTACTTGATTCTTAACTCCCGGAAAGCCTCAAGATGAAAATTCTCGAGAATTTGAAGAACCCTAAGATCACCTCCTTACTCCCTTCTCTAACTCATGCAAGCATCAAATGAGACTACCATGAATTATTTCCCATTAAAAGACCCTGTCCCAACCTCAAAAAGACACAGTTTAGGCCTTAGGGGTGTAGGAAATTACAAGAAGGCCCTTACTAATTCGCCGAAAATAACTACCACGTGACCGTAATGGGTGACTCAACGATTGCCACTGCGACCACGAGTCGTGGTCACTGTCCATCAAGTACACGCCTATCCTTAATTAAATTTCCATAGGCTTGCTCATGGCCCACTACACCAGACATTGGGACTGGCCACGACTTGTGGGGTCCCATCTCTGTTAGGTGCACCGGTCGACTTGTGTAACCCTCAATCACACCCCATAGATACCCGACGACTCGTGGTAGCCGATCATGAGTCATTCCCATGCCCCTAGACCTCACCCTCATCCCTTTCTAGCCTCCCCACGAGCCACCTGACAACTCGTGGGGATCTCCTCACGAAATGTCTAGTGACTCGTCCTGATCGCTGCAACATTTTTCCAAATTTTCCCTGCTTGGACTCTCGGGTCCGGCTATTTTGATTCTCGGGGTATAATAGATCCCCGAGAGACCCAAGTCGACCCATGGCATTAGCATGACCGCTCAATCAAGAACCAAATAACCAACAATACAATCATAGCGGAAGTCTAACTTGAATGTAAATATCAGTAGGTATATACAAAGGAATATAAAATCTGAAGTTGAATAGACATATGTCTGAATAGCTTCATAAACATATGACTTGATTGACAAGACCCCAACTAACTCAACAAGATGAAATCAAAATACATAATGAAAAGATGAACAATCTAGTCCTCGAAAGATGAGGACTCACAAATAAGGCAAACGCCAACTTGTGTAATCTGGCTAAGAGCGGGGCTGAAGCCGAGAGCGGTTCGTATCATGAAATGATACAGCAAAAAAAGTATGCGGTCAATTCGTGGAATGTACCGAGAAATTAATCAATTAATAAAAAAAAAAAAACCCCAAAAACAAAAAACAAACAATATAAAAAATATAAAATTAATTTTAATTAAATTACATGTTTTTTTTGTTTTTTTAATTAAAAATATATTATCTAAAATCATGATCTCTTCATAACATGACATAACATAATCTCATAACATTATAACTAATGATTGACTCAAAGCTGAATTCTAATATTTATAAGTAAAAGTTACTGAACATTAAGTCAAACCTTCTTTAGAAGATGCATTTAAGCATAAATCTCACAAGTCAGGAATATGCATATCTGAAATCATGAGGAACAATGGGAGACTCATCTTTAAACCAACATACAACGATAGAGCTTATGTAGTCCCGATTATTACACTCAGTGACAGAGCTGACCAAAAACCTTGTCAAGGCTAAGGATGCTACCATGATAGTGATATTTAAGATGAAGGCCCATTCAGCAAGGTAAGCCTACAAGGTAGGTCCTAAATCATATAATATAGTATAAACTTATGTTGGCACATAGTTCCGAGGCATAGGGTGATCGGGACCCATAGACTACTCGGTACTAGATTCCCAAACATGCATATGCTCTTACATCATTTATAACGAAGTCATAACATCGTCTATTGACAAACCTCAATGATCAAATATATCTCAAATATGAAATCATGCATATGAGAAGCGTTTAGTTAAAAAAATAAGACAAGCTGAAAGCATAATGGGGAGCCTTTACTCCAAAACTATGGGTAAGCTATGCATAGAAAATTCTAACTCAAACATACCACAAGCTAATAATATAAAATTGGTAGTCTTCGCTCCAATACAATGTGGTAAGCGTTAATTTGGAAAAATTTTCATTTATACTCAAATATGTCGGCATTGTCCAAAGCTTTATCATACTTAGAAATACTCAATTCTCATCGGAAACATAATTATAAACATGGGTAGCTTCAAATCATGTTGTTCTTCATAATATCTCATCATTATCACATATACATCACGAATCTCACTTTTCATGAACATGTCATCAATGGGCTTTAATAATAATCATAAAACTAGAAACATGATTTTTAATTGAAACATTGTAAAAATTGCCCATGCTTCATAATTGATAATAGAATCATATTCAACTCATACACAAGTACAGAAATAGATAGTTTATGCATTTGGGTGAAAATCCCATGCATACATCACAGTTTCATACGTTTTATAGAAGGATTGAGCATGGGTGTGGAAGAAAACCACCCACCATGACCCTGCAAACCTGTTGGAGGCTAAATCTTGCTCTCCCTTGAATTCTCAAAAGAAAATTTAAGGAGAAAGCCTATAATCACCTCTTTGATCACCTCTCTCTATCACTTTCTATTCTTTTTCATGCATTTATGAAGACTTTAGACAGTTTTCCTCTAAATCCATCTTTCATAGCCTAAAACGACATTGTTTAGGATCCTAGAGAATAGAAATTATGAAAACCCCTTACTTCTAACTCGGCAGATTTTGTTGACCTGGTCGGCCCCCACGAGGGACTAGATGACTCATCCACGCATGCCATGACTCGTGGGCCTCAAACCCATCAATTACACTCAAAATACAAATGGGACCCCACGAATCGTGGTGACTGACCATGACTCGTAAGGTCACCACCCGTGATCTCCACTGCCTCATCAAGTTTAACTCGAGCTTGCCGACGACTCACCCCATGAATCGTATGGACCTTCGTGATGTCCACTACCCCACTTTCTTTCCCTTTCTTCTTTACCCTTCCCACGGCTGACCCAAGGACTGTGGGCCTGACCACGAGTCGGTCTCACCTGTGGGGTATCAACTCTTCTAAATCTCCTCACAAAAACCCAAGGAATTCCTCAGAGTCACCTCACGGACTCATAGTTGTTCTCACGAGTCGTCTCACAACTCGCTCGAGTTCAGCTACAAAACTTTCCTTTTCCCCGTTTCAAATCTTGGGTCCGATCCTTGCCTCAGGGGTATAAATAACCGTGGTTGGATGATTTGGCCAAAAGATTCAATCACTACTTGAGGAACTTTAAAAAGGACTTTTCTCGAGAGATTCCTTCCACCTTCCACAACGTTGTAGCTAAAAGATGAAATTTATAACTTCAGCAACTTGAATTCCTAAAGCACTTCATGAAAGGTGGTTATGTTTAACAAGAAGCTAAAAAAGGTTCCTAACCACAGATCCTAGATGATACACTCTTGAAAATATTTACCGGTCTCTAAATACTAATATAATGGCGCGGGCGATACTATCTCTCGGCTGAACATTCATGAGTCATACATATGCTGAATTTGCTGAGGTCCTTGATAGGATCACCAAAACCAACCACACATGGCACACAAGAGAGTCGAAGTCCTGGCCGGTACTTATGCGAAGCGTATGTCTACTGAGTAGAGAAGAAAGGATGAAGAGAGAGATCATGATATTGCAGAGATCAAAACAATAATGGGCCTTCTTTCTAAACATATTATGGGAGGGGGGACAGAAAAGGTGAATGCAGTTGGTTCCTAGGGCAAGGCCCCAAGAAATAATGGAGGCGAGTTAGAGTCTGAGGAGGAAGAAATTATTTTGAATTATTAAGGGGCGGGTTTCCAAACAAACACACAAGGGTCTAAATTCAAGACTTCAAGCGTCAAGTTCTATTGGAATGAAGGTCGGAACTATTATAGAGACAACAACTGCAATCGTGGCCAATATTGGGACAGGAGTAAAGGAAAAGATAATGGTGACCGGAAAAGCGTGGGAGGAGCAAATGATAGAAGGGGGGGCCTCTAGTTCCTCAAAGAAATCATGAATCGTAGTCTAGTGGTTCAAGGGTGGAAGATATATTGTCGAAAGTACTCGAGTATATGGAGGTGACAGATGGCCATTTTAAGGAACTCCACACTGATATTTCTGGTATGAACAAAAAGTTGGAATCACATGTTGTTTCCATTAAGAAGATTGAGAAGTATCTTGCCGATGTCTGCTTATGAACTAGAGGCAAAAGAGCATGCTTCCCAGCAATATAGTTCAGAATCCAAAAATGACAGTCATTGCATGGTTGTCACTACTAGAGTGAAGGCGGATGTTGATCCTCCTATACTTGTTGTGACTGGGATGAGATAGATGAGTCATTAGTGATTGATGATGATAAAAAGGGTATGTAATATGAGGAACAGGCTTTGATTGTTGATGCAATTGAGAAGATAGCGCCTTGTAAATGCAGAGGAGCATGGGTCTGAAAAAAGGAAAGAGAAGGAGGTAATTCAAAAGATAATTATCTCGTGGACATCCCATTAGCTCCAGGCACTTGAGTAGATGTCTAGCTAAGGCAATTTATGAAGTACCTTGGTTACTAGAAAGAGGATCATGAGCTTTTGAACCTGTTGATAATTTGCAACCACTATAGCGCAATAGCGTCTCGGTCTCTTAAGAAGGAAGAACCTAGAGCTCACCATACTGCACTATTGATCCTCGTAACATTGCTAAGGCATTATATGATCTAGGTGCTAGTATAAATATGATGCCATTGGTAGTGTTTAGAAAATTGGGCTTGTGAGTGCGCAAACTGACTACAATGCGATTATTGATAGCAGATCGCGAATGATGAAAATATGGTGGAGATTCAGATGTGCTAGTGAAAGGAGTCCTTTATATTTTGGGCCGACTTTTGTTATTCGACTCTCGTCGCCCATTTTGAGGTCCCCATTATCCTTGGGGTGACCATTCCTCACCACCAGGCATGCTCTTGTAGAAGTGGGATACCTAACATCCAAAATTTGGATTGAATAATGAAAAGGTGACATTTAATGTGCCGGTCCAAGAAACAGTAAACGTATATATGGGTGGTCTCAAGATTGATGATGGGGAGGTTGAGCTTCCAATCATGTCTATTGGATGAGAGGGTGAGTATTAAGGATTTAGTAGAAGTACATGAATGTTGATGCTGAAGAAATCAATGGGGGTGATGAGGATCGTTAATGCACTTACATGTATAGGGTCGTACACTTATGCTCAAGAAGATTGATCTCATCCGAGAAATCATGTGACCCCAACAACCAAACAATCTATTATGATCTCCAGTATAGGAGCTTAAGGCACTCCCATCTCACTTAGGATATTTATTTCTAAGAACCAAACCATATTACTAACTTGCCATTTTTGCAAATGGAAGCTTTGGTCTCCATTCGAAGAGGTATATAAAGGCCATCAATGACTATAGAGGATATTATTGGGATCCCATTCGGTATTTGCACACATACGATCTAGCTTGAGTCATATTGTACTCTAAGCATGGAGTATCAGTGTAGGTTGAATCCACCTATGCAATAGGTGTTCAAGAAGCAAATTATTAAGTGGTTGGATGCAAGTGTGCTTTACCCTATTAGTTTTACAACAAATGGATGAGCCCGCTTCAGTGTGTACTAAAAAGAGAGGAATCTCTATGGTCCTGAACCCCAACAATGAGCTCATTCCATTTGTGACTGTACATGTGCTGGAGAGTATGCAAGAACTATCTAATCTAAACCACTGAAGTAGAAAGATCATTTACCGATGCCATTCATGGACTACATGCTAGACCGACTTGTGGTGTTGCAGGGTGGTACGGCATTTTTGATGGTTTTCAGATAAAATTAGATCTCTATAGCCCCCAAAGACCAAGACAAGACCACTTTCACCCGTCCTTATGGGACATTTGTTTAACAGGAGGCCATTCAGATTATGTAATGCGCCCACCACTTTTTTGTACTGCATGATGTCCATATTCTCTAACATTGTGGAGGACACCATTAAAGTCTTTATGGATGATTTTTCGGTGGTGTGTGACTCATTTGATAATTGTTTGTCTCACTTGAGCAAGGTGCTACAACAAAGAGACCAATTTGGTACTTAATGGGGAAAAGTGTCATTTCATGGTAAAAGAGGGCATAGCTAGGCCACATAATTTTAGGAAAGGGCATTGAGGTGGACAGAGCAAAGATTGTTGTAATTGCTAGTCTACCATCTCCAATTTCTGTGAAGGGTGTTCAAATCTTTAGGCCACGCAGATTTTATCGAGATTTATGAAAGACTTTCTCAAAGATTGCACATCCCTTGTGCAAGCTACTGAGAAATAAGTGAAGTTTGTTTTTTGATGATGCGTGTTTGAAGGCTTTTGAATGCCTGAAGGAGATTAACTATGCCCCGATCATAGTGGCACCCATCAGTCCTTACTGCTGAGGTTACATGCGATGCTAGTGGAGGGCCTCGAATCGCTGGCTAAAGGCATGAAAAGATTTTTCATACAATTTATTATGCTAGCAAGGTGCTTAATGCAGCTCAAACGAATTACACCATGATGGAACATCAGATGTTGGCTGTGGTATTTGCATTTGAGAAGTTTCGAGCATACTTTCTTGGAACAAAGGTGATAATTCATGCACCATGCAGCTTGCGTTATTTGATGGCAAAAGGCCAAACCATAATTTATTTGATCGGTCTTGTTACTATAAGAGTTCGAGTATGAGCTTAAGGATCGGAAGGGGACCAAAAATAAGGTTGAGGATCACTTATCGAGATTAGAGTGCGATGCAACACTTAAAGATGAGCTTGATATTGAGATGACACACATACCCCTAACGAGAAGGTTTTTGCTACTGCGCAGGATCTTATCCTATGGTTTGCAGTGACTTCGCTAATTATTTTGTGAGTATATGGTACCGAAAGATATTACAATGATCTACTAATGTCGCCTCGTAACATTAAATCGCTCTTCAATTAGAAGCAACTCAAGTTGTAATTGTAATATCAATATAGTGTTTACTTGTGCTGATGTGTGCAGATTACGCTAAGAAATCTGGAGCTAGAAAAATTTTGAACCTTAGAGTGTGGTGCCAAAATCACAGGTCGAGTCGTAACTCCGACCGAATGAGCCGTCACAACCATGGCCCCCTGAAGTAGAAAACAGTAAATCTAAAAGTCAGTAACGAGTGACTTAATGAATTGTGAGGTCACCAACGGGTCGTGATGTAACTCGTCCTGACATAACTGAATATCCAATTAAGAGCAGGCCAACGACTTAGGACACAACTCATTGGGTAACACCATGAGTCGTTTCCTAAGTAGTTAGGTCCCGTGCAAACTTTTCTCTATTGATTAATGTAATGGACAACTCAAGAGTCGTGCTCATGAGAAATGACTCGTTACTTAGGTCGTGGTATATATGCATCACTTTGAATCACCCGACTCGGCCCACGTGAAATCGGGTAATTTAACTTACACTTTAAAACCCGCGATTTTTCCCTAACTTACCCAAAATTTAAACACCCACTTTCTACAAACAGTTCGGTCTTTCCTTATCATCTCACAAATTCATAGATCCTTCACACTCATACGAAGACGACATTGAGGCACAAGTATCATGATCACACCGAGTCACCGGCCATTAAATTTGCAGACCTAAGTCTTCATCAAAGTAAGTTTTGAATTGTTTTCTAGTAGTGATGATTGTATTGGCACTCACTCATGCTCAGAAGTATCTCGTCAATATTCGAATTTGGTCCCAAGCATTAAAACCTGGGGTTGACAAGAATTTAATTGCCTAAAAATGATGAACCCTAAAAGTATTGAACTAAATGGCTTGTGTTGATGAGTTTGTGGCATGAACCAAACGGAGTCCTGGATTGTAACATGAGAGAAGTAGCTCCTTACAGATTCCAAGTCGACCCATGACGGAACATACATCTAACTCGATCAATAAAATAGAAAAATAACATGATAAGCTAGCGAAAGTCTGAGATAGAAATAACATCAGAATGACACAATCTGGAAGCTAAATACATCCTTTGTCTGAAAAGCCTTCTAAAATGACGAGCTGGATGGGACAAGACCCACAACTAACTCAACAAAGTTAAAACTAAAAATACATAGAGGAGATCTAAATAAGTCTAGTCCACGGGGGATGAGGACACACCAACAAACACAAGATGCTAACTCTAAAGACTAGCTAAGAACGGGGCTGAGTGTGAGTGTCGGGTCCTATATCATGGAATGATACAAGATAGTAGGCGGCCGCACGTGGAATGTACCGAGTATGCAAGGTAAGTAAAACCGCTTAAATAAGTAAAATCATTTAGAGAGATGCATAATGTAAAACAAAACAATAAGAATCAGGTAATAGGGCTTGCATGCATTCTTTTTAAATCATGATCTCATCGTTACATAACATAACATCATAACTAATCCTGAGTGACTCAAAGCTGAAATCAGATAAACATGAGTAAAATTGAACATTGAGTCAAACTTGCTTGAGAACATATATATATATATTAAAAAATCATGAATAATGAACATGCATAACTTAAATCATGAGGAATAATTAGAGACTCGTCTTTTAACCGACATACAACGATAAAGCTTACGTGGTCCCAACTATCACACTCAAGTGCGTAGGGTCGTCCATAGCCTTGCCATGGCTAGGGAAGATACCATGATATCGATATCAAGCTCGTGGCACAATAGGGCGGGGGATATCTCACAAGGGATGTCCCGAAGTAATATATAAGTATAAATCTATGTTGGCGCATTGTTCGAGGAATAAGATCGATCCTTAGCATACTTTGCTAGACACTACTCCCTAAAACATGCATATGCTCTCCATCATTTTTCAATGAAGCTCAACATTGTATATTGATAAAGATCAATAATCAAATACATCTCAAATATGAAATAATGCATGTGAGAAGCTTTAACTCAAACCATACCAATAAGGTGAAAGATAATTGGGAGTCTTTGCTCCAAAACAATGTTGTATGCTCAATTCGGGAAATCATAAGTCATACTTGAACATGTGGTCATTGCCCAAAACTTCACATGCTTGAAAACTCACTTCACATTGAAAACATGATTATAAACAAGGTTTGCTTGAAGACATGTTTTTCATCATACTATCTCATCATCCTCATACATCTACCACATATTTCATCTTTCATGAACTTCTCATCAATGAGCTTTTTAATTGCAAAACTAGAAACATGGTTTTTATGGAAAACATAACAAAACTTTCCCATAATTCATACTTCAATAGTAGAAAATATTTAAATCATACCCATATAGAGTAATTAGGAAATTCATGCATTGGGTTAAAACTCATAGATTAGACATAGGGAATTTCATGACTTAGAGAGTGATTGGGCATGGGTGTGAAAGGAATCACCCATTCATAACACTACATACCTGATTGAAGCTAATTCCTACACTTCCTTGAGTGCCCAAGATGAAATTGAAGAGAACCTCGAAGGATTTGCCTTGATCACCTCTCTAGACTATGATCTTTCATGCATGAATGTGAATGGCCTAACATGAACTTAACCTCTTAAAAGACATCATTTAGAACTTTAAAAGACATAGTTTAGGCATTAGGATCTTAGAAATTATGTAAAAGTCCTTACTAAATTCACAGAAAATAACCGCCAGTCAATCCCCATGAGGGACTTGACGACTCGTCATCTTCGGCCATGAATCGTGGAATCATCTATCAAGTACACTACTAAACTAGTCATCTAGGCTCATCACTACTGACTTCACGACGCGTTAATGGTGACAAAAACTCATGGTAACCACTCGTCATGTACAATGCCTCAATCTCACTCCATACTTTACCTTTGCTGGTCAAGACTCATCCCATGATTCATGGTGACTCCATCAAGACTTGTGTCCTTCCGTTGGCGGCACACTCCGCTCCTTCTTCTTATTTCTTACTTACCACTCCTCATGACTGACTTAATGAGTCGTGGGGCCTGACAACGACTTGTGGTCACGTCCGTGGGGATTCCATTTCAAATTTCCAAAAACCCAACTCTTTATCCTAACAACGAGTCACATCACGACTTGCAAAGCCGCTTCTCACAAGTCACCTCTACCATCCGTTTTTGTGCCCGCTGCCAGTTTTATGTTTTCTCCATTTCCCAACTCGGGCTCCAATCTTCGGGCTTCTGGGGTTTAACAATATCTCCCCCTTTGTGTACCCATCCTTGAATGTTGGAAACATACAAAAATAGAGAAATGCAATCATCATATTCTAATACCGATCATTCTAAGTGATCAAGCCCGATGGAATGACTACCTACTATTCAAACTACATAGCTAAACTGAATTCATGAATCATACATACATCCATATACATAAAAGAAACTTGAGCACATGACTGAACATGAAAACTAAGAAGAGTTTGAGAGAAATATTGATACCTCAAGCTGGAACCGAGCCGTAGAGAATAAATGCTGGTATCTAGCCATCATATCTGCTTTAGCTTTCCATTAAGCTCCCTCAACATGTTGATTCCTCCATAACACTTTAATTGAAACTACTTTCTTATTCCTAGCCTTCGGAACTCCCAACAATCCAGTATTTACTACAACCTCATAACTGGGAGGCTATCTTTCACATCAATACTCGTCCACCGGGACAACTAGAGTCGTATCACCAAACACATCTTTAAGAGCAATACATGAAACAAGATGCACGGAAGCCAATTCCGAGGGCAACTTCCAATTGATATGCTACCTTGCCAATCAGTTTTATAATTCGGTAAGGGCCAATAAACGAGATGAGTATCTTTCTTTCAAAACCGCATCACTCCCTTCATGGAGATACCTTAGAAACACCTAATCATACCCCTCGAATTCAAACTCCCTCATTCTCACATCGGCATAGGACTTTTGGCGACTTTGTGCTGTTTTCAACCTGTCACGTATGAGCTGAACCTTCTCAATAGCCTCATGAACCGAATCTAACCCTATCATCACATCTTCACCAACTTCAAACCAAGCAATGGGCAATCTATATCTCCGCCCGTAGAGAACCTCAAACGGTGCCATCTTAATACCGAATGATAATTGTTATTGTATGCAATTTCGACGAGAGCCAAATGATCATCCCAACTACCTTTGAAGTTAATCAATCATGCTCTTAACATGTCTTTGACAGTCTAAATGCCCGCTCCGCTTGACCATCCGTTTACAAGTGAAATGTTGTTCTAACCTTAACCCGAAAGGCCTAGTCCTTTAAATGGCCTCCAAAACCGAGAGGTAAATTTGCATTCTTTCTGATATGAAAGACAATGGCACTCCATGCAACAAAACTAGTTCGGATATATAGTTTGGCATAGTCCTTCACCGAATCCGGTGTTTGACCGGTAGAAAATGGGAGGTCTTGGTCAACTTTTCTACCACAACCCAAATGGAGTCATATTAATAGTGAGCGAGGGAAAACCTGTGATGAAGTCCATATTGATTTATTCCCATTTCAAAGTAGGAACTTATATCCTGAAGCGCGCCCCAATCTCTAGTGTTCAACCTTTACTTGCTGATAGTCCGCGATGTCCTTCTTCATGCCATTCCACGAATAGACTTTCTATAAGTCACGATACATCTTGGTGGCACTCCAATGGGATAAAATACCGGATCCATGAGCCTTGTGCAACATCAAGCTCCTCAAGTAATCCACATCGGAACACATAAGCGAATTTTGGGTGGCTTAAAGCACACCATCTCCCCTTGTAGAAGACCCCTACCTTTGATTTTGAACCGCTTCATTCCACTTCTTACCAAAATAGGGTCCTCATTTTATCTAGCCTTTACATTAGCCTACCGATGATGATTCCGATCCTTTGAGCAATAACACTTCCATTGGTGGAGTCAACCAACCTGACCCCGACCTTGCGAGTCGATGCACATCGTTCACTAGCTCCTTCTTCTTCCCCTCATCCACATGAGACACACTCTCCATAGTAGAGTCTATTAAGTGCATCTACTACTATTGGCTTTACCCGATGGTAATAGGACACTCATATCATAGTCCTTGAGTAGCTCCAATCACCTCCTTTTCTTAAGATTGAGATCCTTCTGGGTAAACACATATTGTAAACTCTTATGATTCATAAACACATCCATATGAACCCCGTACAAATAATATCTCCAAATATTCAAGGTGAATACCACCGCTACAATTCAAGATCATGGGTCGGGTAATTCTTCTTATGAACCTTCATCTGCCTAGAGGCATATGCTTTAATTTTTCCATGATGCATCAATACACACCCAAGTCTGATCCTTGAAGCAGCACAATACACCACGAACCCATCAGTAACCTCTCGGTCGAGTTAACACCTGGGTAATGGTAAGCCGAGTCTTCAACTCTGGAAGCTTTTCTCGTGCTTCCAACCATTGGAATTTTTACCTTCATCTGTGTCAATTTGGTCAAGGGTGCTACAATATACGAGAAACATTCCACAAATCTTCGATAGTAGTCGGCTAAACCCAAAAAGCTCCGAATATATGAAGTATTCACCGGTCTAGGACAATTTTTCACTACTTCTATATTTTGAGAGCCCTTATGCCTTCGCTGATACCACATGGCCCATAAACACTACAGAGTTCAATCAAAACTGCACTTGCTAAATTATGCATATAATTGAGATCCTTGAGAGTCTACATCACTACTCTCAAATGAGCGGCATGCTCCTCCTCACTGAGAGTATATGATGTCATCAATAAACCAATCACGAACATATCCAAGTATGGCCTGAAACACCCTATTCATCAAGTCCATAAAAGTTGCAGGAGCATTCATTAGTCCAAAAGAAATAACTACAAACTCATAATGACCATACCACATCCCAAGGTTGTCTTCGGGATGTCGCTCTCCCAAACTCGAGCCGATGGAATCCGATCTGAGATCTATCTTTGTGAAACACTTGGAACCCTGAAGTTGGTCGAATAAATCATCAATCTTGGGTAGAGGATATCTGTTCTTGACGGTGACCTTGTTCAATTGTCGATAGTCAATACACATACACGTAGAACTATCCTTCTTCATAAAGAGAATGGGGTGCACCCCATGGGGACATTCTCGATCTAATAAATTCCTTATCTAATAGGTCCTTCAACTGCTCCTTCAACTCCCTTCCAGCCCGCTGGAGCATCAGTAGGGAGGAATTGATATAGGCTGTGTAAAGAAAGAAGGTCAATACCAAAATTAATCTCCACTCGGGAGGGATTCTCGCAGATCATTAGAAAGACCGATACTCACATACTACTGGGACAAACATCATATAGCTGGAGCTCCAGATAACCCTAACCGTATGGTACACACAACCTTTGGACTCTTCTAGCCTTAAGGTAGGAAATGAAATGACCTACAGTACGCCTAAACTACTCCTTCATTCTAAGACTCGGCTCTCTCAGAATTCCTAAACTCTACTACCAAAGTTCTACAATAAACCGAAGCATAATATGCAAAATAGCCAATCCATGTCGAGGATAACATGAAATCAATCATGGCTAACTGTATCAAGTCTGCTGAGGTGACTTTCTAGAGGATTGATACCGGGCAACCTCTATCCATCTAGATATAAGTGAATCACCTAATGGAGTAGAGACTTAGAAGGTTTCGACAATACTCAGACTCGACTCCGGGAAGCTACACAATATAAGGTGTACCAAAAGACAAGGTAGCCCCAAATCTAACAAAGCATATACATCAAGAGTGGTAAACTCGTAACATACCAAGACTACATCCAGAGACCTCCCCAAGCCTCGGCGGGATGCTAACACATAGAATTCGTTTTTGGCGCTTACCGCCACTCCGGTGCTAGTAGATGCCCCCGATGTGCTGGAGTATGCGTGTGGGGCTGCTGAATTAGAAGCTGGGCCTCAACCCCCATCCTAGTCTTATCTCACTATTGGGAAATTCTACATATGTTTGGGCTTCCTACACTAAACAAGAACATGTACCAAATGTTCCATTCGTGTGCCCCCAACCACCCCGCGCAAGTTGGGATACTATAATCTGTGGTTCTAGTTCTCTGATCGCTAGAACCTGATGCTCTGCCCTGATCATGCTCGGTATTGATGGCACACTAACGCTGAAGATGTTGGGGATGAAGATCTTTGGTGGGTCTCGTCAAGCAGCCCACCACCTCGACTCGACCGTGTGAGAATCTATGACTACTGGGGTCCTGGCCTTCTTGGCCTTCTCTCTCTCATATGTGCCGCCTCCATCTGCTGGGCGTACAATACTGTCTGAGGTAAATTCGTATCCTGGGGGAGCATAGAGGTCCTATAATCTATGTACAAATAGACCGCCACACCATGAAAAAATCTACGCCCGTGCCCTCCGATTAGCCACTAACTTTGGGGCCTACTTCAATAGGCGAGTGAACTCAACGACATAACTTGGCCACCGTCATCGTTCCTCATTAAGATTCATGAACTCGGCTGCCTTCAGCTCCTCATCTCATGAGGGAAGAACCGACGCAAGAATGAAATGTGGAACTCCTCCCAAGTGACGGGGCCTCGTTCCCGGTGGCCCTACTATATTTCCATTTTGAAACCACATGTGTGTGACCCTGATCTAGGCATATTTTACACGCATAAATACTATTTTATACCTATGTTTTACCCATGTTGTACCTTAATTTAAGAATAATCTCAATGTATTTTTAGAAATTTGTGTCCATGGATTAACAAATATGATTAGCTCTCTTGTAGGATGAAATTCCCAACAGAGAGCTCAATGTCAAGATAATGGTCCTAATCGTGAAAATAATGCTATGATGGATTATGGATGATGAGACAAGCTAAAAGGACATTCGAATCAACTTCATGCCACAGAGAAGCATTAGCGTTCAACAATGTGCCACGGAGCAAAGAAGAATTAAATTATATGAGCCGGGGCTGCCAAAATGCTGAGAACTTGTGATAGTAGAGTGTTATGGAGGCAAATATCTGCAATAGCCTACATGCGGAGGCAAATTTTTGGTACAGCCAGCATGTCACAGAGGCAAATCTCCGTGATAGCCACTGACACGGCTATTTCACCACGTGCCAAATTTTGCATTTCTTCCAACTTATTATAAATTGAACCCTTAGCTTCTAATTTCATTATCACGAATTATTTTGAGAACAACGGAGAGAAGCGAAGGCAAAAGGAAGAAATCTACCTAGGGTTCATTATTTTATCTTAATAAATCATTCTTAAAAGTACATTACTATTATCATATTTTTAAGTATTTGTATGAACATGAGTGTCTAAAACCCTTCCTCTAGGGTTGAGGCCACATTATATGAGTGTAATTGCATGAATTCTTTGTTATTTTGAGTTGTTAGTTGATGTTTTATCTTACATTCTTCATTATTATTTTTTTAATGCTTGATCACCATGAAATAAAACCTACAATCTTAGGCAAACGCCAAAAGAGTAAACTCCTAGACTAGAACACAAGAATGTAGGTTGCAAGCTCTTATCTTTACCATAGGATTAGCAAGCTAGGGATAGAAATTATACCTAATTTTCCTTGCTTGGTTACTAAAATGGGATGAGCTAGACACCGACATCGAATTGTCACATCACCGATCATCATAAAAGTAGTTGTGAAGTTGGGTTAAGTTAAATGATTAGAGGGATGAAAGTCCATAATCAAGGGCACAAATTCCGTAAACCACATCTACATAGTTAAATTGCTCACGAATTAGGACATCACAACCCCAACACTAACATATAGGTGCGAGACTAGTTTGCTGTGTTTAGAATCTTGGAAAGACCATGAACACCTCCTTTTAACTATATGAGACAACAACTGAAGTTTTCATAATCAAACCATTGCTAACCGTTGTATTGCATGATTTTCCGTGCTAACTTCCGGTCAGCTTCTTGTATTTTTTCTCGATTGTTTTGTGATCACCCGTAGATTTAATTAGAATTTTTTAAAAACTCTTAAATCAACACTTGTGATGGTTAACTTGACACTTGGACTTGAATATTTCATCCAATTAGTCCAAATTCCTATGGGTTCGACATCCCGCTCTTAAAAGGGACACTATCTTACTTGTACGATCATGTGAGCTAGGCGCAACATGTTTTTGGCACCGTTGTTGGGATAGGTGAAATTGTGAATTTCTTGTTTTGTGTTATTTCTTTATTTTCTAAGTGTTGAAAAAATATTTATTAGTTTTAGATTTCTTTTTATTTTTATTTTTAGTTTTGATACCCTTCTTGACATGACGTCATGAAACACAATGAGTTGAATGCTGGATACTCATATTTCTAAGGGAGTCCTATCTGAATTGTGAAGGACCCCACTTGTGGAAACATTTTCCTACTTGTAGTATATGTGGTAATAGAATGGCCATTGGAATGGTTGTCCAAATTTCTATTCTCCTTCCCAAGCCCCTACTATGATCCTTTTGTTGTTTTTATGGAGTATAGAAACTTCATGAAAGGAGTGAATTAGAACACCAAGCTCAGATAGAAAACATGTTAAACAGGTCCTTGAGCAGACATAAGTGATGAGGGAGTGATGGAAGCAATGAGAATTAAGACTAACAAAAATGGAGAGGCCCTATAAAATGATTAAAGCCCAGCTCACGGAGATAAAGGCTGAGGTTGAAGCTTGCACTGATTCGCAAGTGACGGTATTAGCCAATACCAAGAAGCATCTCAAGGAGAAAAAAAGGAATCTTTAAAAGCTCAACATTTAAAAGATCCTGAGAGTCTTTGTGGTGGTCTAACATATATGGCCAATCTAATCATAAAAGGGGGGATAGAGTTCCAACTATTTGACATTCATGTGGAGTCAGATGTTGATGTTGAAGGTGTACAAAAGTAAGGAGGTCAAGCACTATGTAGTTTCAGTTAAGGTGTATTGTACCCCACTCAAAGCACACATTAAGCTTTGTTGAAAACCTATAAATAGAGTCTTCCAAGCTTATAGAGAAAGGTCTAGATCAGGAACAAGCCCCGTATATTCTACAATTTGCTGAGTCGAAGAGACAGAACGACTTCACTTACTTAAGGGCAAACAAGGTAAGAGCTTAAGATCTACTATTTGGTCCCTTAAACTTTTCACCACCACCCCTAGAGCATAATAGGAAATTGAAAAGAAATTAGGGTGAGATTCATATCCTTAAAGTGGAAGGAAAAGTGGTGGAACTTGATGCGTCGTGTCGCGACATAAAATAAGGCACTGCATGGGAGGCAACACAAGGGCACCACAGGTACAATTTTCTTTTTCTATCATTTTGATTTTGGGTTATTTTCACTTTTTGTTTTGTTTTCGTGGAGTAAGCGCAGGAAAAAGGGAAAGTCTAAGTACCCTTAGCAGAAGCAGGAGCACGTCAAAGCGCAAGTGTGGGGTTGAGGATCCCCAAGATAAAAAATGGACAATGCATGCTGCTATCTAGGCCTAGAGGCCCATAAAGTATCTCTCACCTTAGTCTTGCTTTTAAATGATTCTAGGCATATCATATAAATTACGGGGGTGAAGGGTAATTTCAAATTTTGTGCTAGATGATTTCTGGTGAATTTGGTGCTTGGTATAGTATTGTTTGATGAAAAGTTGGAGTGGAGCCCCTTTTACCCACCATTCTGTTTTTCTTTTCGTTCTTTTTTGAAGGGAGCACTTTGAATCGAGTAAAATAAAAAATTTTATTGTCTGCAAATAGCTATTTAGTCATAGTTAGGGACTTTTCCCGACGATGGATGGATGAAGACCGTCTTGAGGGAAATTAGTCGTAAGATTTGGTTTTTGAACTCTTAGCTAATTGATGGCTTGATATTCTTGCTATGTACTATACAATATTGTGATATGCAAGTGTTGTAAATTTTGAACCATGTTTAGCAATCGTATAACTCTGTTTGAGACACCGAGGCTCTTGAATATTACTCTATGGGCTTAAGTTTGAGTCTGAATTTCTTGTGCTTAGCTTGATTAAGAGTCTACCGAATTTGTCTTGAATTGAGCATGT
The DNA here is from genome assembly GCA_018107945.1 of Datura stramonium. Taxonomy (NCBI): domain Eukaryota; kingdom Viridiplantae; phylum Streptophyta; class Magnoliopsida; order Solanales; family Solanaceae; genus Datura; species Datura stramonium. The sequence continues at coordinate 38,846 of JACEIK010006787.1, read as the reverse complement.
AATGTAGGTGTAAGGCTTTTTGAATATTCCATGCTATTATGTAGTGTCTATAACTTTCCTGGTGTGTATACAAACATAATGAGGGGATGTGGATTGTAGGAGATGATTTAGGCATTTCTTTGAATGAGCCTAATTTTTATCCTTCGCTTTACCTACTTTTAATATATGATCCTAGTTAGCCCCATTGAGCATTTAGCCTATTCTTTGCTAGCCACTAAATGAGCTACTCCTTTCTTTTTCACAGCTTTGAACTTGATCCAAAACTTCAAAATGCTTAAGTGAAAATGCAAGAGAGTTGAGGAGTGAGTGGTTGAAAAAGGAAAAGAGTAGTTGTAGGAGTTGAAGAGAAGACTAGAGGTGCACTTTTTTATGGATAATGTACATGAGTTTGCGGAAAGATAGAATTCATGTTGGACTTCTTGATTGGATAATGTGCATGAGTTTGCTAATGTTGTAGAGTTGATTCTTGAGGCTAGGAGGTCTTAACTTGGTTGTATTGGATTTGAATTGCGTTATATATTATAGATATAGCATGCTTTATTTGAACTTGCCATATAAATCGCATACTGTAGCCTTAATTTGAGTTGTCTTGTGTCAGCTTGGTAATTTGAGTCTTCCTTGTGCATGAGATGTAAAGGATTTGTTCGAGGACGAACAAGGCTGTAAGTGTAGGGTAGTGATCTTGGGAATATTTACATGCCCAAATACTATTTTATACCCATGTTTACCCATGTTGTACCTAATTTAAGATTAATCTCATGTATTTTGTGTAACTTTGGCGATGGACTAACAAATAAGGATTAGCTTTCCTTGTAGGTTGAAATTGCCAATGTATAGATCTCAATGTTAAGATAATGGTCCTAAACTCGAAGATAAATGTTAAGGACAGATTATTGATAGTGAGACAAGATGAAAATGACATTGGAGTCAACTTCGTGCCACGTAGAAGTAAGCAGCGTTCAACCACGCTTCACGGAGCAAAGAACAATTATATGAGAAGGAGAGGCCAAACTATGAGAATCCGCAATAGTAGAGTGTCACGGAGGAAAATCTCCGATAATAGTGTCACAGAGGCAAATCTCCATGATAGCTAGCGTGACACCTGAGTTGTTTCACCACAGCCAAATTCTTGAATTTTTCCAACATATTATAAATTGAACCCTTAACTTCTACTCCCTGTTATCACAAAATATTTTGAGAACAACGGAGAGGAGCGAAGGGAGAAAGGAAGAACTCTACCTAGGGTTCATTATTTTTCATTCTCTTTTAATCATTCTTGTAAAGTACTTACTTTAATCATGTTTTAAGTATGTAAGTACATGAGTGGATAAAACCCTTCCTCTAGGGTTGAGGCCACATGATATAAGTGTAATTGCATGAATTCTTCGTTGGTTTGAGTTGTTAGTTGTTGTTTGTGTCTTACATTCTTCACTATTGTTTTTATTCTTGATCACCATGAAAAACAAACTTGTTAAGCTTAGAAAAAGCTCGAAAGAGTAACCCTAGCCAAGAACACAAGAATGTAGAGGGCAAGTTCATGTCTTTACGATAGGATTAGCGGTTAGGACAGAAATTATACCTAATTTGCCTTGCTTTGTTACTAAAACGGGATGAGCTAGACCGACATAGTATTTTCACATTACCGCCATAGAAGTAGTTGTGAAGCTAACTCAGGTTAAATGATTAGAGGGATGAAAGTCCATAATCAAAGGCATAAACCCCCTAAAACTACATCCACGTAGTTAAATTGCTCACGAATTAGACGTGACATCCAATCTCGACGATGTAGGTGCGAGACTAGTTTGTTGTGTTTAGAAACTCAAAAGACCATGAACACTGCCTTTTAACTATGTGACAAATAACCGATGTTTTCATAAACCATTGTGAATTGTAGCATTACATGATTGTCGTGCCTTAAATCTAGTTGCTTCTTGTGTTGTTTTCTCAATTGTTTTGTGATAACAACTAGATTTAATTAGAATTATCCTAAAACTCTTAAATTAACACTTGTGAAGGTTAACTTAACACTTGAACTTGAATATTCGTTTAATTAGTCCAATCCCTATGGGTTCGACATCTGGCTCTTAAAAGGGCCATCAGATATTTGTACAACCGCATACGTTGCGAGTGCGCTAGGGCGCGACGACCCCTTTTCACTGGGTATGAGGCAAACTTCACATTCAACCCCATTCACCGCCTTGACTCCGGGTGATCTTCACAATCTCATCAATGAACTCATGCGGGTCCTTATCTACTTGACCCGAGGAACTCTGGGGGGTTCATTCGAAGAAACTTCCTGACTCGAGCCGCCACCACATTGCCATTTTGCGCATATACACACTTCGGTGATTGACTTGAGGGTCAAGGTTCGCGAGATCTCAATAGCCGACTCTAAACTCAAAGATGGGCAATGACTTCTAGTGCATGGTGCTTCCTGAACTAGTGCGGCCTGCTGGTGCCTATTTTCATTTCCATCCTCGTGGCTGTCTCCATTTCCATTCCTCCTACCATTTACTCGTGAGAGCTATGATTCTCAACCGCGAATAGCGTGAATTAGAAGGATAGGGAGACTTTTCATCGCACAACATAGATCATGAAAGAAGGGAACATTTTCTAAATGTTTTGTATCCTTTTCATCATAAGAGTGAAGCCACACCCATAAAAGACTCTACTTAATGCATCTTTCAGAAACCCTAGGACGCTTCAAACCTATGGCTCTAATACCATGTTTTTCACAACCGAATCTGAGGCTGGATCATAACCGGGAAAAGGATCCGAGAGACTACAATTCGATCCATGGCATGAAAATTTTTCTAACTCAATCAATAATATAGAAGAAATAACATGATAAGCTTAGCGGAAGTCTAAGATAGAAATAGCATCAAAATAAACAATCTAAATCTAAACAAATAAATTTGTCTAATAAGCCTCTAAACATGACTAGTTACCGGGAGAAACCCCCAACTAACTTAACAAAGCTTAAACTTAAAATACATAGAGCCATATAAAAAGTCTAGTCCTCGGGTTGAAGACTCACCAACAATCGTGAGATGCTAAATTTGAAGACTGGCTAATAACAGGGCTGATCTAAGTAATAAGCAAGTGCATCATCAAATGATATAGCATAGAGTATACTGTCTAGTTATCTCTAACTCAACATAATGAATACTGTACATCTACATGACCGGAAAGGTTACCACTACTATCTAAATACGGCCCCATACGACCAACCCAATCAATAACACTAAACAGCTAAACATATGCACGACCCCACATAACCTATGACAACTAACCACACAGAGATATATAGACAATAACTGCAGTTCTATATGAATACGGATAAAATGGCCTGAGTCCCCACCTACCCATACTATACAATACAAGAAAGGAAATAGACCTCAGTTGTCTAGCTCCTCGATGACAGGAGCTGATGACTCAATGGGTTGATCGGAATCACGAGGGATCGGCTCTCTGCCTCCAGAGTACCTGTGCAAGTAATGCAAATACTAAATGGGCAATGCCGGTACCGAGTATGCAAAGCAAACTAAACATTCGAATATAATCAACATAACTAGAAACTCAATAGCAGGAAATATCTCGGATCCGTATGAACTGATAGAATCTGTATCAGGGCTTTTCTTGCATCGTATCAAGGCAGGAGCATACCAGTCGACGTGGCGTCTGCTATCTACAGCTATATAAAATATATATACATATATATAGCAAGCAAGCACCAATACCAAACTCCATAAGCCGAAGGTGCCAACCAACAAACAATCTAATACCTCTACCCCGGTTAAAACCATCCAAAATAAGTCACTCCACTCAAGCCTACTAACTCACGAGCACCTCTGCACGCCCCCGGGTTCCGCCTGGGCTATGGCCTCGATATAAATAATTGTGTCCTGAGTCCCGAGGACCCCGTACCGTAAAACCGCAAACTATAATTGTGTCTCGTATCCGTAATTTGTTCCCCGGCGCAAACGACAATAAGGTAAACTGTACTGCTATGCCGATCAGCCAGATATGGGGAAAGTTCATCCCATCTTTCGGCCCTACATCGGACTATGCCACTCCTTGGAGTGATACCCATCCTCATGGTGGGTCGGCTACGCTACTTCAACCTAAAGTACGAGGACGTCAAAAGGTGCCTCATAACACAAACGTCTCAACAATCAATAATCACGTATAGCAACTATGTTTGAAATCCGGAAAATACCATTTTTATTCCCGATTTCTCATTCGAACTCTTTCGTGTCATACCGATTGTCATACCGAATTATACTATATTCCGGGATAGTATTCGACTGCCTCGTCGTACCAGACCGTGATATTATCCTCACCGTCTCGACTATATTGTATCTGAGGTATTAGCTGACTGTCTGATATTACGGGCCAATCCTTTTATTCTAAACATATGTCATAATATTACAAACATGCTTGCTAAACTCATTCCGGACTCAATTTTTGACTTCCGAATTCTTTCTATATAACATGCCGCCACTGTAATGATTACTAACTTGCCGAGGAATTAGCTTTACCTACCTTTGCTTCGGATTTTTCGAATTAACGGGCTTAAGCTCGGTCAATACTTTAGCTATTTCTCCCAACTGCATTCATATACATATCAATTAGAACTAAATACACTAATATTCGAAAAGAACATCACTTCCGATATATATATAGCCCAAACTTGGCTTATTGAAAATCGGTCGAAAACTTGCTATTTCTTTGAAAGTATAGAAGGGAGAAATACGACTTTAAGGGATAGGAGTATATTGACACTAATTCTGGAGCAATTCCACTACCTTAGCCGGTAGCGATGATTTGCCGGCCGAATTTCACGAAAACTAAATCCGTAGGAATGCCTTTCTAAATACCTCGGTATTTGAGGTTAATTCGAGCACCATGTTTGACGGCATAATCGAAAGAAAATTATCAAATATCTCGTTCCTCCTCCCGTTTCTCTCGTTTCTGGAAATTTATGTAAATTTATGAAATAAAACCGAAATTTGAGGCTTAGTATACTTGGCCTGACAGGGCCAACGTGTCACAGAGCCAATGCAGAGGCCCTCCCTCCGTGACACGTTGCCATCTCGGGAGGGGCTCAGCCTGCTCCTTCCACGATGGTTCGACGGATTTATCCGGTCTTTCCTGGCCTTTTCCTAGCATGTATGGCATCAAAATCTCTTAACCAACATGCGAATAGGACATCCACGTTTCGAGAATTTTACGGGGTGTAACATTCTCCCCATTAAGAACATTCGTCCTCGAATGTAACCTCCTATCTTAGGAATTCCCAACTTACTCAACTCATTTCTAGAAAATTTTTTGCGCAGTTTCCGTAATATGGACTTTTCCCAAAACCTGAAATACAGAAAAGTCCAATACAGGTACTCCGCACAATACTATAGTATTCATCACAAGAAAGATTGGAATCGATTGTATCATTTATACATATACAAGGCACGTATAAAATAACAATATTAACATACCTCTTGGATCAAATATGCTTGAAATAAGTGAGTGATATCTGGTTTCATATCTTCCTCTGCCTCCCAAGTCACTCCCTCTAGGTTCCTGTTACGCCACAGTACCTTGACAGACGGGTCATCATTGGTTCTAAATCTACGAATCACTGCCTAAGATAGCTACTCGGAACCTCTTCATAGGCCGCCCTTCCGTAACATGGACTTCCCGGATCGGGACTGCCTCGATGGCCTCCGATGCATTTCCTTAGCACGTATATACATGAAAGACCGGATGAACGGATTCTAATTCTGGCAAGTCTAACTCATATGCCACTTGGCCAATCCTTCGACGAACTCGATAAGGCCTAACAAATCTCTGACCGAGCTTACCTTTCTTGCCGAATCTCATCACCCTTTCATCTGGGAGATACTTTAAATACCCAAGCCATTCACATCACCCAGGTTCCTGCACCGCACATCAGCAAATGATTTCCTCTCGGTCAGTAGGCATTCTAATAATGCTTTACCTTTTCCTCCGACTCTCCCACTTCAAACCACGCAACCTATTATCCGTATTTTTGCCCATACAATGCCAAAGGGCGTCATCTGGATAGCTTAGTGATAGCTATTATAAGCAAACTCACTAACGGCAAACGCCGTCCCAATACCTCCAAAATCTAGCACAAACGCTTGTAACATATCCTCGATCGTTTTAATTGTACATTCTGCTTGCCTATCTGTCTGAGGGTTGAATGTTGTGCTCAAGTTAATCTCGCGTTCCTGTGACCTTTCTGAAAATGACTGCCAAAATCTAGCTGTAAATTATGCTCCTCTGTCTAAAATAATAGATACTGAACAACCTAATGGCATAACTATTTTTATATACCTGCATAATCCTCAAAGCAGAAAGTAGCTTTCTACCGGAAGGAAGTGGGTCAGACATCACCACAACTATCCAAAATGTAATCATGCCTATGTCTCTGGTACTGGGCAATCCTGCTACAAAAATCCATGTTCACTGCTTCCCATTTCCAAAGAGGTACAACTATGTGCCAGTTAACCCGCCAGTTTCCCTCTCTCGTGCGTTCCACTTTTACATGCTGGCGCTAGACATTGGCTACAAATTCGGCTATTTCTCTTTTCATACTTGGCCACCAGTAGATCTCCTTGATTTCATGGTACATTTTCGTCGCGCCTGGGTGGAGAGAATAGGCGGGGCGTAATGTGTACCTCATTCATAATATGTTGACGGATCCTTGAAATATCTCGGGAACACGCAGGCGACCCTTACATCGTAGCACTTCATCCTCTCGCTATTTGAAATATGGCGCTTTCCCTTCCTGAATTATGCCCCTAAGCTGTACCAGGTCAGGATCTTCATATTGGGCCGTTCCTTTACCTCCACACCAATGACGACACATCGGTGTTCTGAATTACCGCTCGTTGTCCTCTATTTCTGCTACAAACGGGGTTATCAAGCACTGATGTATTTATCTCGACAAACTCCGTCAAGCCAAGGTAAATACACCAAACTCCCCACAGATTTACGGCTGAGACATCTTCTACTACGTTGGCTTTTCCTGGATGATACAGAATATCCACGCTATAATCTTTCAGCAACTCCAACCAGCGATGCCGTCGCAAATTCAACTCCCATGAAGATATACGAGGCTCTATGATCTGTGAAAATATCCACATGGACGCCATACAAGTAATGTCTCCATATCTTTAAGGCGTGGATCACTACGGCTAACTCCAGGTCGTGGGTAGGGCAGTTTTTCTCGTGTTTCCTCGCCTGTTCGGAAGCATACGCAATCACCTTACCGTGCCGCATCAACACACAACCCAACCCAACACCCGATGCGTCGCAATACACCGAATAACCTTCCGTACCTTCCGGCAATGCTAACACTCGGGGTGGAGGTTAACCTGTCTTTAATTCTTGGTACTCGCTCACGTGCCTCGTCCACCGAAACTTTACCGTTTTTTGCGCGCCTAGCCGAGGTGCCGCTATGGGTGGGAGAATCCCCAATAAATCTTCTAATATCCTGCTAATCCTGCAAAACTCCGCGACTTCGGGCCTGAGGGTAGGTCTAGGCCATGTTTTGACTGCTTTATTTTCGCGTGTCAACCTGTATACCAAGATCCGACAATATGTCCCAAAAAGGCTAATGAGTTCAAACCTAGAATTCACATTTGGAGAACTTAGCATATAACCGGAGGTCCCTAAGAATTTTGAGCACTGTCCGTAAATGAGCCTCGGTGGTTCGCTTCGAGCGAGAATACACCAGAATATCATCACGTAAACACTGCCAATGCAATGTGTCCAGGTATGGTCTCAAGGTGCTGTTCATCGTGTCCATAAATATACAACATTCGTTAACCCAAAGGACGTAACTAGGAATTCAAAAGGGCCATATTTCCAGTCTTGAAGGCCGCTTGGGAACGCCTCTTTCACGAACTCGAACTTGATGATATCCGACCGTAAGTCAATCTTGGAGAAATATTTGGCCCCGTAATCGATCAAAAAATCATCTATTCGGGAAGCGGATACTATTCTGACTATGACCTATTTAGCCGTTTCGTAGTCTATACACATGTAGAGCGAGCCATCCTTCTTCTCAGATAGAACTGGCGCACCTCACGTGAAGTACTCGGCTCGATAAAGCCCTTATCTAACCAATCCTTCAACTACTCCTTTAATTTCGAGTTCTGGTTTGAGCTAAGGCCGATACGGAGGGATTGGACATGGGCCGAGTGCCCGGTAGCAAGTCGATTGCAAAATCTATTTTTCTGGGGAATACCAGATAGCTCATCTGGAAATACATCGGGAATTCATTCACCACTGAATGTAATCGGAGTGTCGGAGACTCTACCCGAACATCCTAAACCCCGACTAGGTGGTAAATACATCCCTTAGCTATCAATTTCTCGCTCGAAGGTAGGGAAATAAACCTACCTTTTGGCATAGCTGTGCTGCCCTTTCACTCGCACTGCCTCCTGGAAAGTGGAATCAGACCGTCTTGGTCCAACATTCTACGTTGGCATAGCACGGAACTAACCAATCCATACCCATAATGGCATCGAAATCAATCATTCTAACTCTACCAGATCTATTGTATTTGACGATCAGCAACTCCTCTACTGTACACCCTCGATAAATTCTACTAGCTATAATAGAATCACCGACAGGTGTGGATACTGAGAAGGGCTACTGTAATAATTCTGGTTCAACACTAAAACTTTCGAGCCACAAATGGGGTGACATCGGACAAAGTGGACCCCGATTAATTCCAGACATAAGTAGGCATGAGCAAATAGTCATCATACCGTTACTACACCTGGAGACGCCTCTGAGTCCTGTCTCCTGGTACGTACAGGTAAGGCTTGAGCCCATATCTGAACTAGAGCCCCTGGATCTACCTCAGCCTCTACCCGCTGGAACCCGGGAGCCTACGCCGAGGCCGCCGGAGCTTGTGGCCCTCAAGGATCCCCGTCCAACTATCTCGGCTCTCTTGCCCCCTAGCCGGATAATTTCTCATCTGGTGCCCTCCTGCCTGCATATATAACATCCTGAGGGAGCCATATCTATGCTTCCTGGTGTGAGGTCGGCTGCAACAGGGCGTGTGTAAATCGCTCCGCTCTACCCTCCTCTCGCTGCGGAATCTACCGCTCGAGAACCGCCACCAGACTCTAACCGCCCTCGGACTAATAAATCTACCCCTCTGCTGTTGTGGTGGAGGTGGGGGTCTAGGGAGTCTGTCTGACAACCGAGGCCTAGGTCCTCTCTCGAACCTCCCTCTCAGACATTTCATCTCATCTTGGTCCCGTGCGCCGCCTCGATTTGTCTCGTTTCACGTCTCCAAGCAGCCGTTTCAAGGCTCCCTCACAGTCTCGGCAAAGGCCTCGTACTCGGGCAATGTCCATATCTTTCCTGCAATGTAGCCGTCATGCGTGCCTCAATGTATTCTGGGTTCAGACCCATAATAAACCGGTGGGACTCTCGTACTTGCCAGTGTCTACAAAAGCCGGAGCATGTGGCCAAGGAGTCAAACCGTAAGGCATATTCTCGTACGCTCCTCTCCCCTCGCTGAAGTGCAAAAACTAATCCATCCGGGCCTGCCGTATCTCTCGTGCTAAGTAACGGTCCAGGAAGGCTCCGAGAAGTTGACTAGGCCGGAGGGGAAACATCTCTCCCTCAAGACCTTTCCCAACTCTCGTACCATAATACAACTATGTATAGCAACCAAATAGTGTCATCTCAACTAATTTCGTAGGTGCTGCATGCATGACCCAGAGGATTCTCTGCATCTGATCTAGGAAATCTTGGGGATCCTCTCCGATCTCGACTCTTGTGGAACTATGGGGGACCCAATGCCAAAATTCCCTCGACTCGAACCGGCCAGATCCACCTCGATGGCCTGCCATTATAAGTGGCACTCGACTGCGTCGAGTGCCATCATTTGTGCCAACATAACCATTGTACTACGAACTTCCTAGTCTAATGGTGTAGGTACAGGATCAATCGGAGGCGGTGTCGTTCCGGAACGGCTCCTGTGAGAGGGGACCGCAAGAGGGCCGTGATGATGCTCTATACTTCCCCTCGCATCGGGCCGACTCAATGAAGCTGAGGCATCCCGCTGGTGTCTTCCTCGCTGCCGGGGATCCAACCTCCTACCTGTGGCAAAGGTGTCGCCGGTCTCCATTTTTATCTCAGACAAAGAATATGATAACTTTTAAGAACTCAACCCTATACGTATTGTTCTATGGCACGACCGAACATGAAGAAAGAGTAACCATCCTATTATGCCTGCATCCTTCTGCCTATACTATGTGGTGCACAAATACCATCCATAGACAAGACTCTACGTAGCACGGCTTGCGACTCCCGGGACACGACTCCGCTCTCGATACCAAGTTTGTCATGCCCCCGCTTTGGGGGTATGGATCGCACCTAGTGCCCTATTAGGACCTCGGGATCAAGCAAAACTACCGAGCCTAAGCACATCCGGTGCCTCGGGTCAGTTTCATCTCCATTCCCCGGAATCAACGGGCTATATAACGGGTGTAAATACAGAATCCTATTTCTATAGGGGAAACCTATTCGCCGACAAGGCCACTCATGCTGTCTAGTTATTCTAATCAACATAATGAATACTGTATACTCACGGACTGGGCGTCACCACATTATTCGAATACGGCCCCACACGGCCAACACAATCAATAACACTAAACAGCTAAACATATGCACGGCCCCACACGACCGACACAACTAACCGCAGGAGATATATGTACACACCCGTGAAGCCTCTATGAACATCGATAAAATAGGTCGTGGGCAGGGCCCCCAAATTTTACCATATCGTACAAAAAAAGAAAGGAAATAGACCTCTAGATGTCTAGCTCCTAATGAGGGAGCCGATGACTCAATGGGCCGGGCCGGAATCACGAGGGATCGGCTCGTCTATAGGAGTACCTGCAGGAGTAATGCAGCGCCCCAACGAACGTCAGTACCACTGGTACCGAAGCATGAAAAGCAAACCGAACACATTCGAATATACACAACATACTAGAAACTCGAATAAAGCGTAAAATATCTAGATCCGTATAAACCGATAGAATCTGTATCATGGCTTTTCTGTACTGTGAGTAAGGCAGGTGCATACCTGTCGACATGGCGATTTGCTGTCATTAGCTAATATATGGGCCATATTTATACATATATATAGCAAGAAAGGACCAATACCAGCCCCCATTAAGCCGGAAGGTGCCAACCAACAAACAATCTAATATACCTACCCGGTCAAAACCATCCGAAAATAAGTCACTCCACTACTTACTAACTACGAGCACCTCTACCGGCCCCGTGGGTTCCAGCTCGGCTACAGGCCTCCATATAAATAATCGTGTTCTGAGCTCCTGGGAGGACTTTGTACTGTAAACTGTAAACTTTAACTATGTCTGTATTTGTAATCTTTCTTCCGGCGCAAGCGCAATAACAGGGTAAACTGTACTGCTATGCTGATCATCCTGACATGGGGAAAGCTTCATCCTATCTTCGTCCTACCGCAGAAGGCATGCCACTCCTTGAGTGACGTATACCCACCCTCACGGCGGGTCGACTACGCTTACCAACCCAAAGGGGTGGCGAGGATGCTCAAAAGGTGCCCTCATAACACAAATGTGTCTCAACAACAATAATCACGTATAGAAAGCATGTTTGAACTGAAAATACTATCTGGATTATGATTTCATTCTGAACTCCTTCTGTGTTATACTAATTCTCATATCAATTATACTATATCCGGGATAGTATCCGACTCCGTTCGGCTATACGTATTCGTGATATTATCTCGACTGTCTCGATCATATTGTATCCGAGATATTATCTGGACTGTCTGATATTGTTTACTAACTTTAATTTTCTGAACATATGTCATAATATTATAAACATGCTTGCTAAATTCAAAACACGCTTGCTAAACCATTCCTCCGACTCAATTCTTGACTTCCCCGAATTCTTCTTCTATATAACACGCTGTCTACTATACTCGATTACTAACTTGCCGAGGAATTAGCTTTACCTACCTTCTCTTCGGATTTTCCGACTAACGGGCGAAGCTCGGTCAATACTTTAGCTATTTCACCCAACTGCATTCATACATATCAATTAGAACTAAATACACTAATATTCCGGAAGAAAAACATCACTTCCGATATTTATAGCCCTAACTTAGGCTTATCGAAAGACGGTCAAAACTTGCTATTTCTCGAAAGTCCAGAAGGGAGAAATACTCACTTTAGGCTAGGAGTATATTGACACTAATTTGGAGCAATTCCACTTACCTTAGCTCGGTAGCGCGATGATTTGCCGGTCGAATTTGATGAAACTAAACTGTGAGGGAATGCTCCTGCTGCTAAATACCTCGGTATCTGAGGTTAATTCGTGTTTGGACCGTGTTTGACGGCGTAATTGAAAGGAAAAGTATCAAATATCTCGTTCTCCTCTGTTTCTCGCATTTTCTGGAAATTTATGTAAATTCTATGAAATAAAACTGAAGTTTGGAGGCTTATATATTTGAGATCGACAGGCCAACATGTCATGGAGCCAAACGCGGAGGCTTCCTCTCCGTGACACGTTGCCATCGCGGAGGGGCTCTGCCCCGGCTCCTTACGCGATGGTTCAACGGATTTATCCGGTCTTTCCCTCGGCTTTTCCTAGCATGTATGGCATCAAAAATCCCAACCAACATGCGAACAGGGGCCATCCACGTGTTGATAATTTTACGGGGTGTAAATAATGAGAGTAGGGCTTGCATGCATTCTTTATGAAATCATGATCTCATCATAACATAACATAACATCATAACTGAATTGATTGACTCAAAGCTAATATCTGATAAACATGAGTAAAGCTGAACATAGAGTCAACCCGCTTTTAGAATATATATATATATATATATATATATATATATGTATAAAATGCATGAATGAGAACATGCATAATTGAAATTTCGAGGAACAATGGGAAAGACTCTTCTTTTAACTGACATACCACGACGAGCTTACGTGGGTCCCAACAATCACACTCAAGTGCGTAGAGTCGTCCAAAGCCTTTCCATGGCTAGCGACCATACCATGATATCGATATCAAGCTCATGTCCCAATAGGGCAGGGGATACCACAAGGGACGTCCTGAAGTAATATATATAAGTGAAAAATCTATGTTGGTGCATAGTTCTGAGGCATAGTGATTGACCCTTAGCATACTCAAGCACTAGACACTACCTAGTAAACATGCATATGCTCTCCATCGTTTTTCAACGAAGCTCAACATTGTATATTGATAAATCTCACATCAAAGACATCTCAAATATGAAATCATGCATATGAGAAGCTTTAACTCAAACCATACCACAAGGTGAAAGATAATTGGGAGCCTTTGCTCCAAAACCATGTTGTATGCTCAATTCGGGAAATCATAAGTCATACTTGAACATGTGGTCATTGCCCAAAACTTTCACATGCTTGAAAAAAAAACACTTCACATTGAAAACATGATTATAAACAAGGTTAGCTTGAAGACATGCTTTTCATCATACTATCTCATCATACTCATACATTCACCACATATTTCATCTTTCATGAATCATCTATGGGCTTTTTAATTCATAACTTGAAACATGGTTTTTATGGAAAACATAATAAAACTTTCCCATAATTCATACTTCCATAATAAAAAGATAGAAACATATTTAAATCATACCCATATATAGAATTAGGAAATTAAGTGCATTGGGTTAAAACCTATAGATTAGTTATAGGAATTTCATGATTTAGAGAGTGATTGGGCATGGGTGGAAAGGAATCACCCATTCATAACCCTACATACCTGATAGGAAGCTAATTCCTACACTTCCTTGAGCAGTCAAGACAAATTGAAGAGAACCTCGAAGATTTTCTTGCTCACCTCGGTAGACTATCACTCTTGCATGCATGAAAGAAAAATAGCCTAAATGAACTTAACCCTCTTAAAAAGACATCATTAATAACTTAAAATGACGTAGTTTAGGCCTTAGGATCTTAGAAATTATGGAGAAGCTCCTTACTCAATTTGTGGTACAACTTCCGCCCGCCCCCACGAGGGACTTGACGACTGGCCATCTCCCCGCCTTGAATCGTGGAATCATCTATCAAGTACACTACCAAACTAGTCATCTAGGCTCAGTAATTACTGACTTCACGACTCGATAATGGTGACCACAACTCATGGTCACCACTCTTCATGTACAATGCCTCAATCTCACTACACTTTACCTTTGCTGGTCAAGACTCATCCCATGATTCATGGTGAGTGACTAAGAGACTTATGAGGTCCTACCGTCATGTACACTGCTCCTTCTTTCTCGTTTCTCTACCACCACTCCTCATGACTAAATCAATGAGTCGGGGGCCTGACCACTCACCATGGTTACTTCGTGGGGATTCCATTTCAAATTTTCAAACCCAACTCTAGATCATCAAACACGAGTCACATCACGACTCATTGGTTAATTCTTAACGAGTCACCACGATCCGTCTCTCGTGCCTCGATGCCGCTGTTGTTTCTTTCTTTCAACTCCCTGGTCTGATCTTCAGGCTTCTAGGGTATAACAGTTTGTGGTAGAATATTTAAATGATTGAGGTTGAAATTGCTATTAAGTTTTGGTTGGCTTGGGTTTCTTAAACCCATTGAATCGGGCGGGGGATTACAACTGTAATTTCTTTTGGCAATGAAGCTTTGATTGTTTTTCTAGCCCAACCACATCGAAATTAAGTACAAAATTTTTACATGGGTGAAGTCTGAGTAACCACCATAATTGGGTGGGAAAAACTGAGGCTCAACAGGTTGTTTAGTAATGACGCCGTGTAATACCGTGGGCTGGCCTAACAAGTCGTTACATGACTCTTCATCAATGACACAGAAAGTAAAACTGTAACTCTTGAGAACGAGTCATGTTATAAGTCGTGGTACCTCATGACTCGTGACTCGTCCCGAGAGGGACTAAATTTTGTGATATTCTCAAGCGTACCACGATCGACTTAACGACCTGCTTGCCACAAGCAACGACTCATTAGTTCAAGTTTTCATGTTTATTGAAATAAATGATACGATTTGAACCTACAAACCATGGAGGACTTCACGAGTCATTGCTGTCAACTAGTCATTAGGTCTCCAATCCCTTGCCTCGTAGGTAGCCAACGATTTAACGTTTTCATATACTCAAATCTTAGATACTATTGGTTATTCCATTGGTATAATGGCACTGAAAGGAACTCCCAAGAAGGAATCCAGCTAACAAGCAGGGAAAAAAGAAGGGCAAACCCCTCGACTCGCAGACTAAGAGATAAACCATCATCCTCAATAGTTGAGTGGCTCGGTTGAGGAGTATCGTGATATCTGAGGAACAACTATATTGCGATCAACTATGGGCTAGGAATAAACACCCTATTAATCCGACAACCATGGTCACATCTACGACTCCACTCGCAAGGGATCCACCTAGCCAGAAGTCGGGCTTCAACCCCGAATGATCATAAGGGAACCGGGCAGCTCGCGACTAATGATGAGAATGATAATGAATCTCATGCACAACAAGAGAGCATTGATAATATGAGCCGGAACCCCCACAAACATCTACAGATTCAGCCTCGAAGAATAGTGACAAGGTGATGTGTTTCGGGTATGAGGGCAATCTACAACCGGAACATTACTCCTATTGATAAAGGCCACTCAAAGAAGAGCATTTATAAGGAGCCAAGGCTGGTCATTAGAGGGTCAGGCGACCTCCCTTGGATATTCAAGCAATCGCTCGAGAAATACCGATTTAGGTGTGGTTAGTGGGAGCCGTCTGGTAGTTACAGCCCACCATTGGTTAGAGAATTTTATGTAGCTTATGCGGTACGCTATAGTAGCAGGTCATGGGAGGCCAAGACTGTAGGAAACTTCCCGCACCGACTGTGTTATGGTAAGGGCGATCCTAAGTGGACATCTCTAAGCGCACCATCTCACATATGTTATATAGTGTAGAGTATGAGCCTTCGATGAACATAGCTGAGTTCGATCATCGGCTGAGTGAGCTATAGGAAATTCAAGACTAAGATGTTGAGCCACGAGGACAGAAAAAGAAAGTATACATGGCTGGCCCGAGTTATAGCCACTAGGGGTACATCGGGTGGAATGGCTGGAATGGCCTGAGGTATGATTAAGAAGGCCACTCTGAAATTTTAGGCCAAACTGTGGTGGTCGTTAGTATGACAAAGGCTGGTACTAGCCAGCAATGATAATGTTGTATCACTAGACTGAGTTGCACACCGGTAGTTAGTATCATAGAGGGCTATGCAATCAAATCTACGAGGTATAGCATAGGAGATCCACGAGAGCCATCATGGACAACATGGGTATCCCCTTCCCATCTCTCATAACCCGGCTTTTTTATAGCTCATGGTCCTAGATTTTTTGATTCGTAGATCAGAAATTGAGGTGCATAAGATTACAGACATTGGGTTGATCGAGATGATACGAACTAGGTTTCCCAGCCAGGAGTCAAATATCCATATCTACAGGGGCTGTATTAATAGCTGAGGCATATGGGAGGTCCTCATAGTTATGCTATGAGGTTCACATAGATTGAGACAGAGCCGTCATCATCCCTTGAGACTAGTGGCTAGCCCGATGCTACTAACAGTAGATATACCACTAACTGCCGAGGTTCTAGAGTCATCCTCCACTGCACCAGCAGCTCACCCATCTGTTACAACACCTTATTCCTCATCGACTGGCCTAGTCACCATATCTTAGGATTTTCTACCGACATGGCTAGGCGACTAGAAAAGGTAGAAAATAAGTAGGCCACACGGCACTTTAGGTGAAAGTGCTAATGAGCAAAAAAGAGGGCCTGGGTAATGAAGGAATTAAAGGGCTTATTTAGGACATGGCATGATAGATGTATTTGCTCTTAGAAAGGTGGAGGATAAGCACTCTTAATCAGATACAGGAAAAATGAGCTGACTCTTATGGTATGCAAAGGTGGCGACCCTTAAAGCTAAGTTAAGAGAGCCGTCAGCACGGAAAATACCTGCTATAACACCGTTGCTACTCCTAGTAGTAGAGGATGAGAGTGAGGAGGACTACCTTGGTATTTTATTTCATCACCGAGGAGCCGGTATCTCATGAAAAAGGGAAGATACCTCGCGACGAGGTGAGCGAGGGTATGAGTGGTGATCTACTATGAGAGTAAAAATGGGAGAAGAGAGAAAAGGAGGCAACACTGAAGTCGTCTAGAGATGAGGCTCAAGAGAGGGCCGAGATTGATGCGTGGAGAGGGTACGAGCTTTGTTTGTTCGTAGAGTGCACTGTGGTATTCCCCTGCCACAGAGAGAAGATTGGGGCTGCATCTGCACCTTCCAAATTTTTCAACCAGGCCACAAGTGTCTAGGTCGCACAAGTATGTTCCCGGCTCCCATGTTTGATTTTTTTATGCATCGAGAACGCCGCATGGTTTTTTTGATGAGGGTAGGTGTTGTAATTTGGGTTTTGGGTTTTTACAGAATATAACCTTCGTGGGTTTTTATTTTCGCTATCTTTTCCCTCAGTGTTCTTTATTTAGTAGAACCAACATGTGTTTAGGTTTTTTTTTCTTCATGTTTTTTGTGTCAATTGAAAGGAAATAGGTGAACTTGGGGAAGTGAAATAAAATGGAAATCTTATTTATAAGTTTTTCATATTGAAGCAAGTGAATGGTACCCCTCCTAAATTTTATGTGTGTGTGTATTAAGTATACAAGCATGACCGTTGTGATTTTTGCATGACATTAATACTATGAATGTGTTTACCATTGTGTTTCTGTGCATGAACTAGCAAGCTATGCTGATTAATGCTGTCTCCGTGCATTGTGTGGTGAGGTATTTAGTGTCAGTTCCACAGTGTCTACACAATCTAGAACTTGCCTCGGTTAGTCATACCAGGTTATAAGATAGTTGATAAGGAGATGATCATAGGTCATTGGTCGTAATAGTCTAGTTAGCTTAAATGATCGACCAAATAAGTATGAATATCCCTTGATCTCGTGTTTGAGCCCAAATTGACCCTTTTGTTTTTTAACCACCCGCCTTCCTGATTAATTATAATGAACCTATTTTGGCCCCGATCCTCTTTGGACACCGTGAACCTCAACTTAGAAAATTGCCTAAATTGAGGGTGGCTATTATATGGGTGAATAAGAGGAGTAGGGAAAACTAGGATTGAATAATGCGAACAAAAGGGAGGTGTGGTGTGCTTAGATATAAAAGAGAAATAAACGTGCATACCTGATGAAGCATTCATAAAAGAGCAGAAAAGCAAAAAAAAAGAAAGAGAGAAATTGAAAAAGAGTAGCCTGCTAATTTGTGGTTTAAAAAAAAAAGACATAAAGAAAACAAAGGAGAAAGGGAGAAGAGTGAAAAGAAGGTTAATTGGAGTCAATGTTAGTGTAGATCCAAGGAGGGTTGAGTTACTATGTCCATATCTATCATACCCATTACCAAGCCTACATTACAAGCCTAAGAAAGTCCTATCGATCTCGAATGTAATACTCACCAACTGACGTATAGAAAATAAGGGCAAGCCTATGGTTTTGTATGTGCACTATGTGAACTTCTTTGTAAGTGTAAGTTTACTTGACAGAGTACCTACATAAAATTGTAGTGATTGAGAGTAGTGAATGAGTGGGACTTCTTTTCAAGGAGGGCATATGGGCAAACAACATCATTTGCTAATTGTCTGGGTCTGTGTCATAAGTTTGTGATCATGGTTGCAGGTTGATAGTGTAATGCCATTCTTTGATTCCTTTGTGTCATGGTGAACAACTTTTCATAAGCACTATGATTTGGCTTCTGATTATATTGGAGGTGTTAGAAAGTATGAGTTGATTATTCTATGAGCTTTTGACTCGCCATAGGTTCCTAGATTTCTTTTGGTTGTTGGGCTAGTTTTGTTTTTATTGTTTTTTCCTCAAGACATGCAAAAGTTCTAAGTTGAGAGTGTTGATATTCCATGAATTCATGGCACTTTTGATACTTAAAATTAAGAAAATATGCTAATCCCGAGTATGTTTATGTCAAGCCCCGCCTTGGAGGGTATGACTGGCACCTGATGCCCTATTAGGACCTGAACTGCTAGACTACTAGCTCTACACATCTGGTGCCTGGCTGGCTCTAACTCTAATTCACTAATCAACCCAAGCAGAAGGCTGTAAATACAAATTCTCCGGTCGATTAGGCCTATAGCCGGGCCGTATAACAACAATGTGCCTAACCGGTAATCACATCGGGAAGGGAGCCTATGCGGGCCGACAAGGCCACCATGCTGACTAGTTACTTCTGAATCAAACAGTAGATTCTAAACAACTACGTGACCGACAAGGTCACTGGCCATTGACTCGGGATAAGGCCTCACAATGTGGCCAACATAAAAACTAATCACGCACGGCCCCACACGCATCGCAATGTTCAACCACAAAGGGAGATATATATACACCCATGTTTAAGAATACTGATAAGATGGTCGAGACAGTGGCCCGACCTACCCGTACTATACAACAAAAGAAAATGATATAAACTCAAATATCAAGTCTGGATGACAGGAGCTTATGAGTCTGCGCTGGCTAGGATCACGAGGGTCGGCTCGTCTATAGGTACTCACAGTAAGTAATGCAGCCTCAAATGGGCGCGCACATCGGGTACCGAGTATGCAAAGCAAAATGAACATAAATGAATATAAGCAACATAACAAGAAATTTCCGAAGTGGTAGAAAGTATTCAAGCTGTCTCTGATCAAGGAATATGAAATAAGCTATCTCAGACGAAGGTAAGGTAGAAGCATACTTGTCATCATGGCGACCTCCTATCTATCAGCTAATAGATATCAAGTATATACATATATATAACAAACAAGGACCTATACCAGCCCCCCATGTTTCTGAAGGTGCCAACCAACACACAATTTATATACCCCTACCCGGTCAAAACCGTCTAAAATAAATCACTCCACTCGCCTACTAACTATGAGCACCTCTACAGCCCCTTGGCCTGCAGCCTCGGGCTATGGCCTCCACTATAATCGTGCTCCGAGTCCGGAGTGACTCTGTTACTGAAAATTGCAATCTGTATCTGTATCTGTATTTCTGTAATCTCGCCCTCTAGGCATGCATGCGCTCGATAGGGTAAGCCATAATGCTATGCTGATGAACCTGAGGTGGAAATGCCGCATCCCATCTTTCGCCCTATCATGACGGTATGCCACTCCTTGGAGTGATTGCATCTCGCACCTCGGCGGGCGAGCCGATTACAGCTATTAACCTGTGGGCGGCGAGGACGCTCAAGGTGCCGTCATAGCAAACAGTCTCTCAACAAACAATAATCACGTATAGCAACCATGTTCAATTTGAAAATACTATTTCACCCTTTTCGCATTAAACTCGATTCTCGTTATCGAGCTAATCAGATCTCGAAATAATTCTCTCGGCTGCCTCATACTCATTTACCGACTTATTTGAATACATCCTTAATAACATAAAACATGCTTGCTAGATTCATATTGACTCAATACTCAACTTAAGTATTCTTTTCTTCTAAAATTCACGCTATTTGCTATAATTAGATTACTAACTTGCCGAAGGAACTAGCTTTACATACCTTCGCTTCGGATTTCCGACTCACCAGCGCAGCCTCGGCCTCTACGCATCTCGCTATTTCTCCTAACTGCATTCATATATATATATATATCAATTAGAACTAAATACGCTAATATTCGGAAAGAAAATATCACTTTAATATATATATAGCTCAAACTTTGGTTTATCGAAAACTAGCCGAAAACTCGCTATCTCGAAAAAAAAAAAAAAAAAAAAATTCTAATTGAAACATTATAAAACAAGCTTGAATAATTAGTTTGTATTAATATTATTTTTGAGCAATTCTACTTACCTTAACCCGGTAGCACGACAATTCGTCGGCCGAATTTTGCAAAAGTAAACCCATAGGAATGCTCTCTGCTGCTAACTACCACTACTCCAAGGTTATACTGAGTTAGGGACTCCAGTGATAATGGCGTAATCGGAAGGAAATTTCCTCAAACCCTTCACAGCCTCTGTTTCTCTTCGTGTTCTGGAAATAAAATGATAAAATGAAGTTAAAACCGATGTTGGAGGCTTATATAGTTGGGACTTCATAAGTCGATTCATCGAATGCTATTTATAAGCGCATTTGCCTTGCGACGCGCTCCGACTTAGCGTTTGTCCGGTCTCCCGGCCCTTTCTCACACGTATGGCATTCTAAAACTCTTAACCAACATGCGAATAGGCCATCTACATGTTAAAAATTTACGAGGTGTAAATATCCTCTCTTAAGAACATCTCGTCTCGAATGTAAACTTCTATTTATGGGAATTCTCGACTTACTCAACTTATTCTTATAGGAAAAATTTTGCAGAGTTTCATAATATGGATCTATCTCGAAACCTGAAATGCAGAAAAGTCCAATACAGGTACTCCACACAATACTATAGCATTCATCAGACAAAAGTTGGAGCCGATTATCTCATTTATACATATACTATAAGGCACTGCATAAAATAACAAGACTAGCATACCTGTTGATCGATCTAGGCTTGAAACAAGTGAGGATATCTGGTTTTCATATCTTCCTCTGCCTCCCAAGTCATCTCTTCTCGCTTCCTGTTACGCCGCAGTACCTTGACAGACGCAATATCTTTAGTTCTCAATCTATGAATCTATCTCGTCTAAGATAGCTAATGGAACCTCTTCGTAGCCATCTCTTTCCGTAATCTTGGACGTCCCGGACTGGGACAACTCTATAAGGGCTCTCTATGCATTTCCTAGTATAGATACGTGAAAACTGGATAAACGAATTCTAATTCTGGAGGAAAGTTCAACTCATATGCCACTTGGCCTATTCTTGACGAATCTGATATGACCTAACGAATCTCGGACTCGAGCTTTTTACCTCTCTTACAAAAATCTCATCACCCCTTTCATCAGAGATAATTTTCAGAAATACCCACTATTCACATTAAATTACAGGTCTCTACGTCGCACATTAGCATACGATTTCGGGCGGCTCAAGGCAGCCGCAGGCGTTCGATAAGCTTTACCTTCTCCTCTGACCATGAATAATATCTGGCCCAATCGCCGACTCTCCTACTTCCAACCAGCCAATCGGGGCGATCTACATTTTTGCCCATACAACGCCTCAAAGGGTGCTATCTGGATAGCTGAGTTATAACTATTATTATAAGCAAACGCAATCAGTAGTAAATGCTCATCCCAGCTACCTCCAATGTCTAACACACACGCCCGCAGCATATCTTCGAGCGTATGAACAAGGCGTTCCGCCCGTCCATCCGTCCCAAGGGTGGAATGTTGTGCTCAAATTATTTTGCGTTCCTGCACTTCTCTGAAACGATTGCCAAATCTAACTATAAATTGTGCCTCTGTCAGAGATATTAGATACTGGAACACCGTGTAATCCACTCATTTCTCTCATATACAATTCGCGTAATCTTCGGCAAGAGAAAGTAGCTTACCGGGTAGGAACTGGCCGATTTTTGCCGTCTATCAACTATTACCCAAATGGAATCATGTTTAGTACTCTGGTATGGGGTAATCCTGCTACGAAGTCCATGTTTACTGCTCCCATTTCCAAAGAGGCACAGCTATGTCCCGAGTCAATCGGCCTGGTTTCTGGTGTTCCACTTTACTTGCCGGCGTTTAGACACTGGCTACAAATTTCGTTATTTCCCGTTCATACCTGGCCACTAGTAGATCTCCCTTAATACATTTTCGTCGCCTGGGTGGAGAGAGAATAGCGGGCGTAATGTACCTTACTATAATCTACTGGCGAAGCCTCAAATATCTCGAACACAAAGGTGGCCTCTTACATCGCAACACTTCATCCTCGCTACATGAAAATATGGCGCTTTACCTTGTCAATTCTATCCTTAAGTTGAACCAGGTCAGGATCCTTATACGGCTGCCTTACCTCCACACCAGTCGAAGACACTGGGTGGTGTTCTGAATTACCGCTTGTTGTCCTCCATTTCGCTACACGAATGGCTAAACTAGCTAATTAGTGTATTTATCTGGATAATTCCCGCTGCTCAGGCTGTAAGTATCCCAAACTCCCCATAGATTTATGGCTAAGGGCGTTTGTTACTACATTGGGTCTTCTTGATTGATACAGAATATTCACATTTAGAGAACTTGGCATATAATTGACGGTCATACCGGCTGGTTTATGCCTTCTGAGAAACCATAGGTAATCTACCGGTATAGCCAGAGCTTATCTGGGCGTTCGCCGCATGCGAAGGCTACTTATTGTTGGGATAACCTGAACGACCGTCTGCACACCATGTGCCCGTATCTGATCAGAGGAATCCTGATAATGATCATGATCTCTAATAATCTGCTGCATAACCTTGAATAATCGAATAGCCGGGTTGAATGACCCGAATTTATAGTAGTCTAATGCTCCGTACTATCCTACTCGGACCAGAACTCATGCATAACTGCGGAGTTATGGACAACAAACTATTTTGTCCTCCTAATTGAACAATTGTAGAGCTGCACTTAGTCCGACTTACTCCCAGGCGATCCATTCTGGATCTTCATAGGAACCTAACATCTCCTTTGTCTTAGTAAAATGTATAGCGCAGTACTACTAATTTCTTACACCTTGTTCGTATCCACTTGGATTTATACTACTGCTTTGGGAAATTCTCGGTCTTATGAGCCATTGTGTAAAGACTGGTCTTCTGCTAAGGCTCTGTATCTGAATATCTTAGGAGAACCAAATGAAGTACTAGTCCTATTACCGACCACCGACAGGGACCTCTTGGGGTACCCATGAGTTTTTCTGATCGGGACGGCTGGCTGACTTGTGGGCTGTTCCACATAATAACTGCTAGGTTGACTAAGGCCGACTCTCACCTACAAGGCTGGGAAATACAAAATGCACTACCTAACATACCGGAAAATTCTCGTATTGCCTAACCTCTCCTCAAGTATCTCCTATTTAGTTCTAATTTGCCCGGCACATGCGATAATGTTACCGATCTTAAGGGATGCTTCCCTGCTACTACAGATGCCAGTTGGTCGTTAGACCGTCTAACTACACCCGTATCATCTACTACCCGATTCGACTACTAACTCTCAGGAGCTTCAAGTCTAGATCTCGGCAATGCTATTGTAAGTCCATTAACTCAATAAACTGGGAATTGAGAAAGTT
This sequence comes from Datura stramonium, assembly GCA_018107945.1. NCBI lineage: Eukaryota > Viridiplantae > Streptophyta > Magnoliopsida > Solanales > Solanaceae > Datura > Datura stramonium. The sequence continues at coordinate 14,553 of JACEIK010006787.1, read as the reverse complement.
TCTATGACTTCATACGTGAATCACACTTAACCTGCCCCTTTTTTTTGGCGAGGGGTCCTGCAGTACAATCTGTATATATTTCCTAAAGGTTTCCAACCGTAACTCGTGGACCGTAACCCCTATAGCCAACTACCATTGTAGCATATCTATTATCTGTACATATATATATATCAACAACTATGTACAATACATACTGAATTTTGTGGTGATACGTAATCTTTGACATGTTTACTGACTTCATAATCGCACATGATATATCGTTTCTATGATCTAATGATATCTCATGTCCTCTCGTATCATTTCATTGGATTTTCATCCTCTATTCTGAAGCAACAACATATGCACTTTAGTTATGGTCTGCTATTTGAAATTCCGCCATTCTTGCAACATGGGGTCATCATCCGAATCTTGTGGCCTTACTTGGCATTATATTCAGGGCCCATGATTGTCTCATAAGGCATTATCTCTAGGCCGCACTAGATTAGAGTCTCTGTGTCGGCACTCTTAACTTCTCCGTAGGCGGACGTACCGCAACAGTCTAAAACCGCAATCTAACTGTCTCTTAACTGTTAGTCGGAGGCTTAGTCCTTAATACACAATATTCTATCAATCTAGGGGTGATTCTAATTTCCCCTCAAAATCTGGTATTCCTGCTTCCTCCCTACCTTTCGGTATCACAACTGAAATCATAACTATTATCTTGCAGGTATATCCTGCCGTTGTTAACGTTTTATGGAGAACATGGCCTTTTTCTGACTCGAACTTAACTATTACTGGGCGTTCATCATTGACAGGTCCTGTACACCCGGTTCGAGTAAGCTAGTAGTCTTACTTGATCTTTTGACTTATTACCGTGAGGGTCTGCACTACTTACGTAATCATAGGGACTCCTTACTCCTTCTAACACTTTCTAGAATCAACCAATCCACCTTTCACTTAATGCCTACTTTGGGCAACATCGCCTCAATCCTTATGCCCTTTGCTATACTGGATCAAAACTAAGAGGTAAAAATGGCCTTTTCTTACTGCAACGAAACGAAGGCATGGAACTGTACCACATCTGAAAGGATGGAGGCTGGGGATCCTACATTTCCCTCTCGTTCTCATACCTATCTGATAGTCTATGTTATTGATGTGGCGTGGTCTTATGACCCTTTTAACACTTAAAACCATGTAAATATGCAAGCACATAGGTATGTCTTGCCGAATTTGATGTGTATTTGTAGTTTTGTATATAAAATAGGTTATGGTAGTTAGATATGAGAAAAGAGATGATAAAGGGCTCAAGGGCAAACAAATGATGCATCGGATAGACTGTTGGTTCTTACCAAAAGCTGTACCAGACAATCGTAGGATGAGATTCAGAAAAATGGTGAAATTCAAGGCTAAACAACGGTTGCAACCTACTACCCGTTTGTTCATAGAACGGGCCATGCATTCAAAAGACGAGTCATCCAAAGTGCACATACTAAGAGATTTAGAAATCATATCTTGAAGGCCTAGAACCAACGGAGGAAACCAACATCTCGTATGTCTTCACAACGAACTATTATATGTTCCTGAAACTAAAAGAGGACTAAGTCAGTAAGAAACAAAGGAGTATCCAACGGACTATACAATCAACCAACAAGCCATTGTACCTGCCGACACCAGAATCCAATTTTATTTAGTAAAGGATTTTATTTTTGTCTATAAATACAATTTTTATGTTTCTTTTATATGTTCCTATACTTTGACATTTTTTTCGACATTGAAGTCTAAGAAACATCTTTTCTTAATTTTTTCTTGGATTTTTAAGGATCAAACAAGTGTTGATTGTTTATTAATTTAGGAGTGTGATTTCTTCTACAAATTCTTGTAAGTTTATAATTATGGTTTCTTCTACTATTGTTGATCATAATTTTTCAAGCATGTAAAGGTAAATCCCATAACTAAGGTTGTGGGTGATGAATCAAAAAACGTAGGCAAAGTACTTAGTGATTCTTGAATGGGATTTATGCATATGTTGTTCTTTATTTCGTTTTAATTTCTTTTTAATGGTCGCTAACAAGGGGATAATGAATGGGAAAAGGGATTAACAATAGATATTTGAGGATATCAACCCTCATCTTATAACTTGACCTTATCTGAGAATAGCTAATCGGAGATTAAAGGTAAGGGTTATTAAAGTACACACTCGTAAAGGTAATGAACTTGCCTTATGCATGATAATGCTTTGAGTGCAGACTGGGCAGCCTTGGTGGCTTGTATCATGTCAGATTATTTGCTGAACATCCCCCAAATCATTACAACAAATATTCAGGAGCGAACTGTCAAAGACAATACTACCATCCCGTTCCCGAGTCTGATCATTCATCTATAATAGGGAATCCTATGTGTGATTTCTGCCAGACATTGATCATCTAATTACTAACACCAAGATGGCTGATAGCACACTGATTAAGGATTACCTAAACCCAATAGCTAGATATTGAGGTCCAATTATGGGTCAAAGAGTAGTTGAGGGTGCTACGGACGGAGGTGAGAAAGTTGATGCTTCTACTCAGGCTGAGAATACCATGGAGCTTTCGGCTACTCAAGCCGGCAATTAAGCAACCACCACACCTATCACCTCATGTAGCATTTCCCAGTCCATATCCACCAGCTATATGCTATTCCCTAAGGCTGACATGAAGAAGATGGCCAAGAGTGTGACTATTGCTGAGCGGAAGATTGACATGTTGCTCGAGCAAGTCAAGTCTTGGCTGAAGAAGGAGATAGAAGAGGAAGCGAAGGGATTGCACATGAGATTAGAAGTCTTTGAGGTATGCCTTAATCAATTTTTCCTTTGATACTCAGACTCGAGATTATGATATGATGAGAGAGAGAGCTGACGACACTGAGAGCTTCTATGGAAGAGATATCATCTCAACAGACTCCTATTTTACCACCGCTAGTCCTTTTAGTGATTGAGGAGGACCTGGATGAGGAGATCACTTAGTTTTTTAACCTTGAGATGGTCCCACGTGAAAAAGTAAAAATAAAGCAGGCCGATGAGGGAGATGAGGATGAGGAAAGGAAGCAGAGGAAGAAAGAAAGAAGAGCACTAAAGGCCGCACTCTGAGAGAGTCGATACACCTTTGATGAGCATGAGAGAGAGATGCAGGAGAGAGGAAAGAGGGCTAATACTTTAATTGTGAGTGTAGTACATAAGGAGAGAGGGGGTAGACTTATTTCCCTTGTGATTACTGCTTCAAAGAGCATACCAGCCACAACTAGTTCCACTATTATTGAGGCTGGGGTTGACTCTGCAACTCCAACTGCTGAGGATCCTAAAGTTGCTCCTGCAGCCCCCACAGACTAGTGCATAGGCGTCTAGAATGCCCCAGTTATATGTCACGACCCCAACATAGGCCTGGATCGAGATACAGGACAAGGAACCCAGAGAGCCTCCAAGTCAACCCATGGCATGAACATAACATCTAACTCAACATAATAAAATGGAAGATCAACATAATTAACATAGCGGAAGTCTGCATACATAAGTATCAAGCTAAAAATGAATCAACAACAACAAGATGATCTCTACATAATGTCTGTAAAGCTTCTAACATAACTGATGAGCTGATGGGACAACATCCCCAACTCGCTCGAACAAGTATGGAACTGAAAGGGACATAATAAACTATAAATTACTGAACATCCTTGAAGGATGAGGACTCACCAACACCAGTTGGACAGGTCAATGAGGGAAGCAGGGGCTAATGATGTGGCTGAAACTGATCCCTCGGGCCTGTATCATGAAAAAATAGAGCATAGAGTATACGGTCAGTACTTGGAATATACTAAGTATGCAAGGTAAGTGAAAATGAACAGTTAAAATACATAAGAGTTCATAAGAGTAGGACAACATGATCATAATATAAATATCGTAATGTAACATAAGGGCTCAAGGTTTTCAAAATATTCATAAATTAGTAATAATAATAATCATTGGAGAAAGCTTTAATAAACATGACTTGAGCAAAAGTAACGTAAGCATAACTATGCATAAATCATGAGGAACAATGGGAGGGCTCATCATATAACCGACATTACCACGATAAAGCTTACATGGTCCTGACTATCAGACTCAAATGGGCAGAGCCGTCAAAAGCCTTGCCAGGGCTAAGGGCGAAACTATGATATCGATATTAAGCTAAAGGCCCCTTGGGGGTAGGGGAAGCTCACAAGGGAGGTCCCAAAATGTATATGTAAACCTACGTTGGCGCATAGTTCTAAGTCACAGGGTTGACTGACCCTTAGCTTACTCCGTGCTAGACATTACTCCCAAAAACATACATTTTCTCTCCATCATTTTTCAACGAAGTTGAATCATCATCTGGTGACGAAGCTGGAATTCAATAATACATGCAAGAAAAATCTGAAGGCATAACATGAGGAGCATTGACTTGAACCATACCACAAGCTGAACAAGAATGGGAGTGTAGACTCCAGAACCATGTGGTAAGATAACAATATGAAATTTAGACAAGTCATGAAACATACTTGATTGTAAGGGCTTGCCCAATATTTAAACATGCTTTAAATAGAATTTTATTATTCAAAACATGAATGTGGACATGGGTAATTCGAAATCATACTTTCTTCATATACCTCTCATCATAATTGAAAACATAAATTATAATCTCAACTTTTCATGAATTCTTTTATGATTGGGCATCATGATTTGTAAAACTTTGAAAACAAAAATTGTAATTTAAAAAAATTACAAAACATGCCCATGAATCATAATTCAGCATTTCAAATATAAATAGAGCATACCCATTATAGATACTTAGGGAATTCACAAGTTGGGTTAAAACCCCATAGATTCATCAACTAGAAATTATATGAAATTGAGAAGGGATTGGGCATGGGAGTGGATGGATACACCCATTCATAACCCTACATATCTGAAGAATTCTAATTTCACAACCTCTCTTGGAAACCCAATGAAATTTTGGAAAAACTTTGAAGAAACTAGGCTTGATCACCCCCTTAGACCTCTAAGCTGGCATGCATGAACGAGAATACGCTTAGAATGAACTTACCCATCTTAAAACACTCTATTCTGAGATTAAAATGACGTAGTTTAGGCCTTAGAAACTTAGGAATTATGAAAAATCCCCTAATAAATTCGCAGGGAAAAACACACTGCGAGTCCCTACGAGGGACTGGATGAGTCGTACCCCATCACCACAACTCGTGGTCTACGCTGGGGATCAACATTGCCATTTCCCTTCTGAGGATCACCACGAGGGACACCACGATTTATGGTGTACCGAAGGACTCATGGTGACCAAGTCATCGTCAACGCTGCCCAATCTTCAATGCCCAAAACAACTCCTGACCACGACCCATGTAACGAGTTTTGGTCATGACCACGATTTGTGGTCTCAATCGTAGTCAAACTAAACTAAAAATTCCAACCAAATTCAACCCTCTCCCTATGAGTCACTTTATAACTCGTGGTGCACCTGACGGGTCACTGGACAACTTTTCCTGTAACCTAGTGCAGAAAATTTTATTTTCTCCATTTCAACTTTTGGGTCTAATATTAGGGTTTTCGAGGTATTATAATATCTTCCCCTAGGGAACATTCATCCTCAAATATGGGAAAACATACTAACAAGCAGAGAATTGTTAGGATACCCAAGCATTTCTTTAAGAGCAATACATAAAAAACATGGATGAACTGAAGCAAATTATGAGGGAAATTATAACTCATATGCTACCTTGTCAACCCGTCTCACAATCCGATATTGACCAACATAACGAGGACTTAGTTTTCCTTTATTTCCAAACCTCATCACTCCCTTCATGGGGGATACCTTCATAAACACCCAATCATCAACTTCAAACTCAAGCTCCCTCCTCCTCACATCCGCATTAGACTTTTGGCGACTCTGAGCTACTTTCCACCTGTCCCTTATAAGTTGAACTTTCTCTATAGCCTCATGGACTGAATCTGGTCCTATCATTAAAGCTACACCAATTTCAAACCAACCAATAGGTGATCTACACCTCCACCCATAAAGAGCCTTAAATGGAGTCATCTGAATGTTGGAATGGTAGTTGATGTTAAATGCAAATTTAATGACAGGCAAATGATAATCCAAACTACCCTTGAAATAAATCACACATGCTCTCAACATATACTCAAGAGTCTAAATGGTCCGTTCCACCTGACCATCCGTTTGCGGATGAAAGGTTGTGCTAAGCTTGACCTGAGTACCAAGTCCCTTTTGAAATGATCTCCAGAACTGGGAGGTAAGCTAAGTACCTCTATTTGATATTATGGACAAGCGTAATCTATGAAAACTAACTAACTCCCAAAATATACAACTTAACATAAACCCTCCGCTGAATCGGTAGTTTTGACCGGTAGGAAATGAACTTCCTTAGTCCACTTGTCTACAATCATCCAAATAGAGTCATACTATCTGCGAGTATGAGACAACCTTTTAATGAAATCGATATTGATTTCCTCCCACTTCCAAGTAGGTATACTAATATCTTGGAGCACATCTCCAGGTTTTTGATTCTCAACGTTTATTTGTTGACATTTCGGACACTTAGCCACAAACTCTGCTATGTCCTTCTTCACACCCTTCCACCTATAGGCTTCTCATAGGTCGCGATACATATTGGTGGCACCAGGATGTATAGAATGGATGGAAGCATGAGCCTCATGCATCATTTGATCTCTTAAATCATCAACACCTGAAACACACCAACGACTTTGATATCGAAGCATACCATCTCCCCCTTTGGAGACAACCTCTACCGTGTAATTCTGAATGGATTCCTTCAACTTCACCAAGATATGATCCTCGTCTTTCCTAGCTTTGACCCCAGTCATCAAGGAAGATTCTGCTCAATTTTAAACTATGACACCATCAGTTGTCGAGTCAACAAGATGAACTCCTATAATTCATGGTAAGAATTTTGAAAGTCTCAGAAAACGAACCTTTGAGTTTTCACAATTTATGCTTAAAATCATGCTAAACACAAAAAATGTTCAATTCCACCTGAAGCTTACCCAGAATTCTCCAGACACTAACCAACTATGCAATTTAATTGTAAAACACCTTCTAGAGCTGTTAGAATCATCAAATCACCGATATAAGGTCATTTGGATTGAAATTTGACTGGGGTCAAACTTATCTTCCTCCAAGCTCATAAATTCAATCAAAGGTTCAAATCACTCTGGAATCACCTCGAGATCCATGAAAACTACCCAACTAAGTCATAAATCACTATCCCAAACTAATAGAGTTTTCAGAATCCAATTCGAGCTCGTTAACCTAAAATATTGTCTTTGGTAAAACCCCTCAAAACTTCAAGCCTTTCGAAAACCAAAAATCTCACCCAACCTTCATTGGATAATCTCAGGAACGGTGACATCTACCTCCGCAAGTCATAAATAACAAAATAAAGATACGGAAAGATTCAACTCAGGGAAAAGGATCAATTGTAATACCCCGGGAAGTCCTAAGAATAGACCTAGGAGTTGAATTTGAAAAGTGCAGAAAACTGGAAAAACCATCACAAAACGGACCACAGAACGACTTGTGGTATCAGATCGTGGGTCATTATATGTTGTCGTTGGTTGGGGAGGATGGTGGAAGTGGAGAAAATGAGAGGTATGATGACCCATCGTGGGATACAACGGGCCATCCTTTGCAGTCCTGGTTAGGGTCAGATTGGGCAGTAGTGTAAACAATGGGAGATCCAATGACCCGTTAGGAGAAGCCACGGGTCATTGGTTCTAGTCGCTGTTGGAGGGTTAGGATTTCTAGTGTGAGTGACGGGTTGAGACCATGACTCATTAGAAGGAACCACGAGTTGTGGTAAGGCTTGTGGTAGGAGGGTTCTATTTTCTGATGAGCAAACAATGGATGATATAATGAGTCGTGGGTTGAAGGAATGGGTCGTCCTGTTGACTTGTTGCTTGGATTCGAGATTAGGTCATTAAAAAGCCCATTCAACGAGGGACATGATGGGTCATTGTTGGTTCCCACAACCCGTTGGTGCCACTTGTGGGTTCCATCCGGCGAGTTTTCAAGATAGGTTCATTAAGGGTATTTTTGAGTTTTTCATGATATATGGCCCTAAAATACGTCGTTTTGTTTTGGGAAAGCTGGGTTTTTAAGGGAATGATCTATTCTAAACTCTCATTCTTGCATGCAAGGTTTTTGACAAGTGATATAAGGGGAGATTTCAAGCTTTTCACCTCCATTCCTTCAATTTCATTCTCGGGCTTTTAACGAGGGTTAGGAGTTGATAATACTAGGTATTTAAGGTATTTAATGGGTGGATTCTTCCACACCCATGCTCCTTCTATATTAATTACTCAAAGTTTATTCGAAAACTCATGGGGTTTTATATTCGGTTTGTATAAAATTTAATGATTTAACTATGGGTCTTGTGATTTTGAAACCTTATCATTATCTACTAATTTTGATCATCTTTTCAGTTCTAAATTGATCTTAATATGGATGATTTCGAATTTCTAATCAATTAAGCTTGATTATGCATGGTCCATAATAAACTAATTTATGATCCATTGTTCCATTGATGTTTTGATAAGCCTAGCATGTATTTTAAATTAAATCATGAATATATTATGGTTTATATTATGCTCTTATGAAAATTTAAACTATATGCCTTATCCACAAGTATGTATGTATATTATTATGCATTAATTATGTTTTTGCTGACTCACGGGCCTCAAGTCATGGCTAGTTCTTATATGTTCAAGCATGTTTACGATTATCATGATTTAACTAGCCCATAAAATCATGTATGTATCATTATGAGCACTATGTATGTTTTGGGAGTAGTATCGAACACCGAGTAGGTTCGGGGCTCAAGTCAAGCCCCGAATCTCATGAACTACGTGCCACCGTAGGTATGTGGGACCCATTCATGTTTTTCCCTGGCCCAAATGGCCCTTTTCATGTGTGATCACGCCCTTCATGGTTCCTACCCTTGGCAAGGTATGAACACCCTCCCGACTAGGGTTACAAGTCGGG
>JACEIK010006786.1:52334-84770 GCA_018107945.1 Datura stramonium | reverse complement strand
TGTAAGCTAAGGAACTAGTAAATACTGGGCTAGCCAATAATAGCAACTAGCATCCTTAAGCGCTTTTCAATACATCCCACCAACATTATGGGCATTGTTTTTTCCTTCATCCTCCCATTCTTGAAGTCTTTTTTTATTTTTGTTCCCATTTCCTTAAGCACACTCGACTTAATAACAAAAATTAGTTATACATCTTCATTTTATTTAAATTCAGCAAGTGCGCCTTTGACCTTTTCTTTACTTTCACCACTTCCGCTTTTCCTTTCTCTTCACACTTCTCACTCCTTGACACTGTGGGAAAATTATTTTTTTCTTGAGCGCTTAAGAGTTTTGGATCAAATTCACGGATAATGAAAAGAAGGGGTTAAATGAAAAGTAGGGGTTAAGCTCGGTTTTTACCTTTTCGACTTAAAGAAAAAAATAGCTAAAGGCTCAATGGGCTAACTAGGATGTACATTCAAGGTAGGTATGAGCAATGGAAAAACTTTCGGTTTAATCCAAGAAATGCCTACATCCTCTCGTACAATACACATCCTTCATTTCATTTCGTACACACACCAGGCAAGTTCTAGACACTTCACAATAGCATGGAATAATCGAAACCTCACCACACACCGTTGCACATGCTCAACTCAAGACATATCTACGTACTCTTCAATCAGCTAATTACAAGAATTCAAACATTAAGCCTCAATCACACCGAATCGAACTCTGTGCCTAGGTATCTCAACCTGTTTACACAAGCCAGAAGCTTTCATATGAATCACCTTTGCATTCTAAATATCATGTACAACACGCAACAAGAATTCCGAACCATGAAGTAGCGACACGTTTGGGATACAATAAACAAAAGAAACATAAAAGGAAAGAAAAACTACTCCTATCGACTACATCCTTAAGACGGTCGTCATCCATCCATCATAGGGAATCGGTCACTATTTACGACTTCGGTTCAATGGGACTATTTTGGTAAAAAGCACCGAAACAAACGCCGAGAAACCCAATCATAAAATAATCAACGAAAATTTTTAAAATATCGATAATTTCGATGGAAACAAAAATATTTACACAACCAGCTAACAACAACTCAACGCATCACACAACAGCTTCACATTCATTACAATACCGAATTACAATACACAACATACGCACAAAATCACAGTGGTCAAAATTTTTTCACTGTGCACAACAACAAAACATGAACATAAAAAACAACAAAACAACCAGCACCTAACTACCTCTAATTCCCATTACCTAAAACCGAACACTGTCCCCAGTAAGACTACAAACAAGATAGCACAAAAAGTAGGTGGTGAAACTCCCTGATCAATCGGGCATTCAATCCCTTCACAAATCGCGTCTCATCCCCTCATATCTAAATCTCCCCGCCGCCTTCATTCGACTCAATATCTGAGTCCTCACGGTGAGTCTCCTCATCGGTGGGGACATCGCCATCTATAGGCTCCACAAAGCTGGCCCCACTCGGCATAGAGCCCGAGCATTTCCGCCTCGAAGGGGTAGTACAAGTCGAGCTGCCACAACCATCTTCTCGTTGCCGTCTCCCGCCTGCGCGCAACTACAACATCTATATCCCAAACATATGAGCCTGTATCGATCATCCCGAGCATGTCGCCGGCTAGTGTGAGAACTGTCTCGTGTGAGTGGTGTCGGGTGCCTTGATTTTGGTGACGTCCTAGGCACGCCTATCCATCTCATGGATGTAGTCCAAAAATGGCCTCTTCCCTCAATATCCAGGCCCTCAGGAACGTGGTCAGCAAGCCACCAAACCCGCACCTATGCCCTTGATGCAAACGGGGCTCTCTTCATGGCGGAGATGATCACCGCCCCAATACTAATCTCCACTTTCATTAGGGCATACACCAGCACACATGATCCCGAGTGACATCTGTCATGTGCACCCCCGGGATCAGGCAGGAACACACAATTTTGAGCTAAATCCTGGCTTCCCTGTTCATTTGAGAGTAGGGCAGTGTCTGATGGTAGCCCTCTCCTTATGCCTCCGCTCCACCGCGCCTGCCAAACGGGGCTCCACACAGAGTGCGTCCGATATCTGCATAAGGTGGAGTTATGTTCACTGCCAAGTACATAGGGCGTCTCGTGTCCCGCGCCCCCAATATGGCATTAAGGTGATGGGGCTCAAAGGTGACAACCGTCCCCCTTATGATCTGGGCAGACTGTGGGAGGCCTGGGTTCTAGTTGGCGAGAAACCCGGTCGTATGGAGATTGCACCTTGGGCTCTTCAAAGATGAAGTTCAGCCTGCGTTGTCAATCCGGTGTATGATTCTGGGAAATTCCTGTGCAAGTGGCTCCTTGCAATGTAGCCAGTGGAAGTATTTGAGCCTTCCTTATGTGTTAGGCATACCATTTCTTCCTTCGGCCGGGCCACCCACGTTCCGCATTGACGGGCGTTGGCCACGCTGGACCACAGCCGGCCGACTGTCAGCTCCCGGCCTAATCCACTTTCTCCCGGCGCCCGATGAGATGCGCTTTTCCTTTGTCTTGCCTGCTCAACATCGTTCCCGTCAAATCAAATGCATGATCCCAATGTTATTCAACAAAATTAGCTTCTGACTAAGGTTGCTGGGTTAAACCACCCCACACTTAGCCTCAGCCACAATTACAACAGTTCGGCAAGACAATCCTCTTGTTCCAATTTTTATAAATCAACATGCCTCGTGCATCTCGCATAATCTCGATGGAATAAATTTTATGTACTACTCAAACTTCGTACAACTACTCACAATATCACCATCGATTCCATTTCATCACATAGCACTTAGCCAAATTTTTTCTTTTCAACAACAAAACCTATGCAATTCCCACCTCATCTTCCCGAAAATCCCTTATTTATTTAGCATATTCAACATTAATCACAACATGTCACATCACCCAACATGCACAACCCGAAATATTTCACATTTCAACCCAATCTCTTCCTATTCACATACCAACCCTAGCTACCACCTTTGCAAAATTCAATCAAATATGTATTTATCGAGTTCATATAATCACAACGATACTAAGAACATCAATCAATAATACTTTAAATGAATTCAAGCTCAATTTACACTTAGTGAAAGGTTTACTCACCTCATGCTCAAAATCGAAAATTTAGGCAACAATTGAGGTTAAGTTGAAGAACATACCTTAATTCGATGATATGAAGAAAAGTTGAAGAAACTTTGATTCTAGGTCCGTGTCATGTTGGGGAAGGAGGGGATTTTAGGGGATTTGTCACGGAGGGAATGGGAAATGGGAAAAATGAGGGGATTTGGGTTAAAAGGGGTTTTTCGCATGGTCACCCGGTGTGACCGACGCGACTAACACCTCAACGGTCACGGAGGGAAATTTCCGTGACACGGAGCCATCACGTAGGCTCACCGTTTTGCCACTTTTTATTATTTTTCTCACCTCGATTTTTCCTTTGCGATCCTTTGCATTTTTGCCTCCGTTCCACCTGAAATTCATCTCACAATAAGAAATTGGTTAGAATTCATAGGTTTCCAACACAAACTTTTTTTTTTCATTTTATTTTTTTACTTTATTTATTTATTTTATTTCTTTTTTCAATTATTTCTCACAAGCATTACATTCATCGAAAATTGTTAAGCACACGAATTTTAAAATTTTCCTCAAGCATCAACTTAACTCTTTAACGAGGGTGAGGAATAATTCCCGAGGCCTTTAGACCTAGCCAATCAGTATGCTTTCATTCAACTTTGCACAAGTGGGTGTTCGACCCCACACTTTGTCTCTTCCATGCTTGTTAGCTTGCTCCTCCACGGGTACTCACTTCCCTCCATCTGTGCTTAACTTTCGACCAAAACAATAAAAGATGAAAAATAAATAAATCAACTTTAATTCAAGAAATTAAAAATGGTACTCATGGTGCCCTTTGGGATGCCTCCCAAGAAATGCCTAATTTTACGTCGCGTGGCACGACGTATTACGTTTCACCGCTTTTTCCTCCACCTTGAGGATATGAATCTCACCCCTAATTCTTCTCTAATTTTTATGTTCTAGGGGTGGTGGTGAAAAGATGAAAGGACCAAGCAAGAGGATGCTGTCTGAACTTATTGGCCCTCAAGTAAGCGAAGTCATTTTGTCTTTCCGAGTTAGCGAATTTCAAAATATACGCTTGGTCCTCCCCAGACATTTCTCTATAAGCTTGAAAACTCCATTTCTATAAATGCCGTCAACCAAACTCAATGTCGAAAATGCTTCGAGTGGGGTCCAATACACCTCGACTCCGAAACCGCATTGAGATTGACCTCCTTACTTGTCTCCGCATCAACATCTGTCTCTCCATTAATGTCAAATGGGGTATACTCTATCTCTTCTTCTGTGGATGAATTTTCCATAAGTGTGAGCTCATCACGGGACACTAAGAGATTCTAATTGTTGGGCTACATTCACAAATTCGCCCTTGTCTTCCTCTTTTGTAGTTCCTCTGAACATCGCCTATAACCGTTACCTGCAACTTATCACAAGCTTCAGCCTCAACAATCATCTCCGTGACTTTAACGCTCATCCTTTCTAAAGCCTCCGCATTCTCCTCTTGTCACCAATACTTCCATCGCCTCTTTCATTGCTTCCGATTGCTCAAGGAGTTGTTTCAAAGATGTCTTCTATCTGAGCTATGTCCCAAGTCCTCATTTTTAGCATGCTTGTATTCGTCAAAAACAACAGAAGGATCATAGTAGGGGCTCGGGTGAGGGGAGTATGCATTCGGACAGCCATCCCAATGGCTACTACCACATATGTTACATGTGTTACAAGAAATAAGCACAAAGTGGTGTCCTCCGAAATTAAGACAGATCTGCCAAAATATGAGTATCCACCATTTAAACCATTTATGTTCCACGATGTCATGTCAAGAAGGCATCCGAAAAAAAAATCAAAAAAAGAATTTAAAATAAATATCAAGCCCACATTGTCGCACTTATATAGAAATTAAAGCACTAACACTAAGAAAATAATTTTACCAATTGCCAGTCACCGGCAACGACGCCAAAATTGTTCGGTCTGTTTCACAACTACACGCAAGTGCACGGGTCGAATAAGTAGTAAAATGGCTAAAGCAAGCTACATCGATCCCATGGACTGACCAAGGTAATAATCAAATCAAGTGTTAATGAACTCTAACTCTAAAAATGCAGACAATAATTTAAAGAAGATTTTGAGAGTTTGTTTCCTAATTTATACTAATCTAAAACAAAATTACAAATTAAGTCTGAACTATAGTAATGAGCATGCCGGTGCCAAACTAACATACAGGAAGTAATTTATCGATTCAATTCGGTTAATCTTTCCTTCGGTTGCTAGTCAAGAATTATTGCCTATGGATAGAAACTTTCGTATTCTACCCAACTTAAGAATCATGAACCTTCAACCTACTTTTCTGTGATAAAAAGAAATCTGCGTTTTCAAGCCATACAAAACCGATTCCTTAATTGACTAATACGCTTTGACATATATTTTTATTCTGAAAGCTTAAATCACCCTCAATTTTCCCAAACCAAGAAGAGATCATATCCTACCAATTCACAACTTTCCAATTTCTTTCTCTTTCGAGATGAAACCGAATTTTAGATATACATTAACATTGGCCACACATTAATGCGCAAGAACAAGAATTGATAGAACAACCATGGAAGAAAAGATGAAAAAACCAAATGATCAACAATTACAATCCACTACAAATGTTCTTAACCTCAGCAAGAAGTGAATTTAGCCACTCATTTGTGGATTAAACATCATCAAATGAGTATAAATCATACAAACAATTGAAATAAAGGGGAGAAAGAGATAGAGAAGAACCCTAAGATTTTCGTCCCCTAACCGCTCCGTAACTCACGTCCTTGCTCAACTAAGTCAGAATAATTAAAAATGAACCTAAGTGTGCTATTTATACTAGTGGGAATTTTTCCCGAAATAGCAACGTGTCACGGAGTGCATCGCGGAGCACCGCTCCGTGACACGGAGCTAACGCTGACCCTCACCGGAATCAGGTCCTCATCATTTAATCTCGGCATGCCACAACATGCAACGAGGGGCTTGGGCCAACGTTCCACGACGCCGACGCGAACCTTTACTGGAATTGATGTTCCGTAAATATGCCCAACGTGCCACGGAGGCATGCTGACCTCACTTGAACTTTGCCAAATTAACTCATCCGAAGTAATGCCTCCGTGATGGCAGCTGTGACACGGCCCATCGCGAGCCCCTTTAGTTGCTGCTTTTCATTGACCTTTCCACTGCTCGCTTCCGAGTCCTTTCCCGCATTTCCACCTACATGCATCTTAGCTTCCTAAAATTACACATCTTTCCTGCAAAACAATAATTTATCCACATGTTATTATAATCACATTTTTAACTACAAATTACATGAGAATGTACAAATAACGATGGATAAACAAGACGAAATGAAGCATTTTGAGTATCACTTGGACATATAATTCTGCCCAAGATCATGGACTCCAATTAACAACCGTCGTGCACCGGTGATATTGTGATAACCCACAAGTTTGTGATCGAGATTGCAACAAAGAGAATAGAGTTGAAGCTCACTACAACTAACTCTCATGCCAAGACCATAAATGCCGAAGCTCAAAATGCTCATCCTGTAGCCAATGGTGTTGGGGTCAAATTAGGCAATTGGGAAGGTACGAAAACTTTTACAACTATGATGGATATCTTTGATATTTTTTCTACGGCAAGAGTTCTTTAGGATTTATTATTCTATATTTTCTTGATCGATCCATACCTCCAACATCTTGTAGTCATGGAGCGAGAAGGAGCTTGGGTATGGTTCCCACACAACTATAGCCACAAGGACATAGCCAAACAAAACTATTATGTGTTTTGTAAAAAGGCTCAAGAAGGGGGAGCCAACGTTCATGGCAACCATTGAAAGTTTGGAGGAAGACAAAAGTTCCCAAGACATGCCACCGCCTTTCATAGAAAAGCTATTCGAAGTGAACAAAGATTTTATGTCCGACGAGCTGCCAAGACACTTACCTCCTACGTGTGGAAGCGGATCAGCAAGATCGGTGCTGGAGCCTGGAACAAACCATCCGCATATTCCCATACCTGGCGGCTCCGCCGAGTTGGAGGAGCCGAGGAAGCAATTAGAAGGCGAGTTGCTCAAAGCTGGTCATATCCTCGCCCGTGAGGGCAACTTATGCCAGTCTTGTTCCAAAAGAAGAACAATGGGTCATTACGCTTATGCATAGACTACCGAGCACTCAACAAAGTGACTATAAAGAACAAATGCCCTATTCTGCTTATTGCTTACTTGTTCGATAGACTTGGACAAGACAAGTACTTTACCAAAGTGGACCTTCAGAAGGGTTACTACCAAGTGCGAATAGTAGAAAGGGATGAACCAAAGACAACATGCATGATGAGATATGGAGCTTATGAGTAGCTGGTGATGCCCTTCGCTAATTCACGTACCCACACATTTTGCCCAATCGATGAACAAGACTTTTCATCCCTACCTTGATCAGTTCGTGGTGGTCTACTTGGACGATATAATCATCTACAACAACACCTTAGAGGAGCATGTAGAGCACTTAAGGAAGGTTTCTAGGTCTTGGGGGAAATGAGCTTTACATCAAACGGGAGAATTACGAGTTTTCCTGCACTCGAAGTACATTTCATAGGGCATGCAATTAGCCAAGGTCGCTGTGCATAGACGAGACAAAAAGCGGACTATCCAAGAGTGGGAGGCGCCCGCAAAGGTGACCAATGGAAGCATCATTCCTCGACTCACTAACTGTTATCGTAGGTTCATTATGTTGGCTCAATCATGGAAGCACCTTGACTAGTTGCTAAAGAAGAACAAGCCATGGGTTTGGATGGAGTAGTGTCAAAAGTCATTTGAAGGCTTAAAGGAAACTATGATAGAGAACCAGTCTTGGCATTACCTCGACTTTACCAAGACATTAAAGGTACATGTATGCATCCGATTTCTGCTATTGAGGGTGTCTTGATGTAAGATAAGCATCCCATAGCATTTGAGAGTCGCAAGTTAAATGAGACAGAACGACGGTACATAGTGCAAGAGAAAGAGATGACTACCATTGTGTACTGCCTTCGCATACGAGACATTACTTGATCTGGTCAAGGCTCATGGTCAAAACCGACAATGTGGCCACTACTACTTTCAGACGCAAAATAAACTTACATAGAAACGGGCTAGGTGGCAGGACTTCTTGGCCGAGTTTGATTACAAGCCAAAGTAAAGCCAGACAAAGGTAACATCATGGCCGATGCCTTGATTCGAAAGGTCAACTTACGCCATCACTTCAACAAGTTGTGGCATTCGAGAGGCCATAAAAGAGGGCATGCAATACGACCCAAAAAGCAAAATAGCTTATGGAGTTAGACCCACATGGCAAGATAACACGCTTATGGGGAAAATAAGGACTATCACTCACCAAAGTTTGGAGAGTCTATGTGCCCAAGTTCAAAAATATTTGGCGCAGATTATGAACGAAAGCGACAATACATTGTGGGCCAGTCACCGGGGCCAACATCGCGCAAGGGCTTTGATCTAGTCAATCTACTATTGGTAGCACATGCATAATGATATTGAATGTTATGTGTAGACTCATAGTGTGCTAACATGTTAAGGTGGAGCAAAGAAGAATCGAGGACTTTTTGGAGCCACTACTAGTTGCAGAACGTCCATAGGAGAGGATCATAGACTCACCACTGTTGAATGGGTCTGAAAGATAAAGAACAATCGCTGATTATGGAGAATTTCAAAGAAAGACTGTCCTGCCCAGAAGGTCAATAAGTAAAGAGGCTAAGCAAGCCAAGAATGTGGTGAAGTATTGGGGCTTGGCAAGCTGCCATCATCGAGATCGAGACCGGCCTTTTACTGGAAACTTTTGGAGAGAGTTGTTCGATATGCTTGACATAGAGCTACATTTCTCTACTAGTTTTCACCCACAAACAAATGGACAGACTGAGCCTGGCCAATGCCTTGTTAGAGTGCTACTTGAGGCACTTTGTGAGTTCACATCAGAAGGATTGGGTGAGGCTCCTAAACATAGCCCAATTCTCATTTAACTTGCAGCGGAGTCTACCAGCGAACACCATTCAAGTTAGCTATCGCCAAAGAAACACAAACTCCCACATTCACACGGCCGTATTTGAGGGCAAGGGTTTGGGGGCTTACCACATGGCTAAGGGGTTCGAGGAGCGGCTAGACACTACTAAGTCCTACTTGGACTAGGCAGCAAAGAAGAGAAGAAGCTTTCTAACCGCAAGCATTGCCCTATGATTAAAGATTAGGAACATGATTTTGCAAAAAGTTTGAATCCAAGGAAGTTTAAGCATGCGACAGGCATGTATAAGCAGAACTTGGCATGGAGGTACGAAGGACCATTTAGGATCATTGCCAAGGTGCACAAGATCTCATATAAGTTAGGAGTTACCAGCTCATCTCAAGGTTCATCCTCTCATGCCAAATTTTTGCTCAAGACATACCATGAAGACAAGGAGACCCACTCGAGGTCGCCAAGTAGGGCACCGATTATCATCGTCTCGCACGATCGGGAGATTGAGGCTATCATTGACTATCAAGCCAGGCGAAAAGGGCAAAAGTCTATTAACATGTTCCTCATCCACTGAAAAGCGCAATCACTGTAGAAGAGCACGCGGGGAACTAATGAAGATTTATGGCACTTAAGGAAATAAGATTCGAGAGTTCATGCAGCAGCACTGCATCGCGGTCGTTGCAACATCAAGTAGGGGAGAGTGTGATGACTCTCCATGTCATCATGCCACGTAGGAGCTATTTAACATATATCTTTTTTCATGTGATAGTTTACATAAGCAAGACTCCTACAAACTTGGTGAATATTCTAGAAAATTATAGATATTTCCCATGGAAGACCTTATGGAATTACTAAGAAAGTCCTTGGAGAATTCTAGACATGTAGAGAATTCTAGAAAGAGACTTATTTGTAAATATATAGGGACTTGTATAATAATTATTATTTACATAAAAAAACTAAACAAATAAAAAAAATAAAAAAAATAAAAAAAATAAAAAAAATAAAAAAATTAATCAAGTTCTCTATATTACCAAAAACTTCTCTTAATAAATTTCTCTTGTCTTTCTTATCCAACATTTTCTTAGAGATCTAGTGTTAAAAAGGCTTACTTGAGCTTGCAAGATCGTGAAAGATTCATGAGTGAGCTATTATGTCGTGACGGCATCTTAGTTGAAGTCTAAGTCCGTGGCAATACCTTCATTATGCATAGTAGTCTCCCTTCAACTAATAAACTCTCTTATTTTAATATTAAAATGTGTTGGAGTTTGTTGGATTCGTAGATATTTTAATATTATAAAATATTATTTTAAATATTTTATTATTTTCACATTCATCGTGGATGAATGTGACCTTACTATTCCATAAGTTCTATCTCGTTATGCCTTGTAACCTATGTAATATCTAAGACATAATTCTCTCATAACTTACCTACTTTACTACCCACATTCTTCCAATTCATTACAAGGAAGAATCTTTCACCTATAAATAGGGGTAGTCTTGTTTTGTGTTGGAGTAGAAAAACATCAGTAGAGTGCATGAAAAGGAGAAAAAGAGAGTTTTATTAGCTAAAGGAAGGTGTTCTTTTGGTGGAGCTTTGAACACAACCCTTGTCCAGAGTTTGTTGAGTCATAAAGTGTCATTGTGATGAATGTGACCATACTTATTCCATAACTTCTATCTCATTATGCCTTGTAACCTTTGTGTAACTTCTAAGACATAATTCTCCCATAACTTACCTACTTTACTACCCACATTCCTCCAATTTATTACAAGGAAAAATCCTTCACCTATAAATAGGGGTAGTCTTGTTTTGTGTTGGAGTAGAAAAACAAATATAGAGTGCATGAAAAGTAAGTAGAAAAGAGAGTTTTTTTAGCTAAAGGAAGGTGTTCTTTTGGTGGAGCTTTGAACACAACCCTTGTCCAGAGTTTGTTGAGTCATAAAGTGTTGTTGACTGTTGTATTCTAGAGGGAACAAATGAAGAAGATTACTGTTGGAGCGGTAAAGTTTTACTGCAGTGAGCTTAAAATCTCCTTAAAGAGAGCGAGATATTCACGCTTCAACCTAAAGATATTTTATTATCTTACTGTAATTGTATTTTCACCAATATATTCTAATAATTTAAGTTTTTTAAATTAATTAACTAGCTCCTCATTTAATCTTCTTAATACGTACAATTTATATATTTTGTGTTCTAACTTTAACGTACGACAAAGCAAAGAAAAATTCCAAATGATGTAAAACAAAAATTGTTAAGCTCATATATATTGTAACTTCTATTAATGGAGTTGTAATAAGAACATAACAAGGGGAAATAGGAAGATAGTCAAATAATTGTGTGGAAGACGACCTTAGTTTCCTATTATAAATGTGGGAGTAATCTAAAGTGAGAGTTTTTCGCCTAGTTGCCTTCATGACTGATACTTATACATTACATCAAAGTGCTCTCTTTTTCCAGTTCCTACTTTTGTTAGAAAGTAAAACCATTCATACAAAGATGCTTTTATTAGCTTTCTCTTGCCTAATTTCCTTCAATCCTAGTAAAGTAATAAGATAAAGTTTCCAACTTGAAAAGAATCTCTATTCTCTTAAGACATTTGATTAACGATAGATGATTTCAACTATTTTACTACATCCTTTGATGCTGATGATTGATGATGCTTTTGAGTGCCATTTTGCTGTTTCTATTTTGATTGAAAAGTATCAAATATATGCTGTTCGGTTACGAACAGTTGGAGAAGTCCATTCTAGTGGTTGCTATGTTTGCCTGCTTAAGTACATGGGGTTTTCCCGTGAGAGTTCGAATCCTTGAGGTAACGTCTTTTATTTCCTTGGCATTATCCTTAAAAGTTATTGTAAAATTTAATCAAATTTTTTATCTTTAAATATTTTAAATTTTTAAAAACATATTTAACTTTAATTTGTTGCAACAATTGTTGCACTTGTTGGAAAATTTCAAGTTTTATCTAAATAAAATACATGTTCAAATATAAATTTAAGTTTCAATCTCAAAAAGACTAGACACTCAACTACTATTGAATTATTTCTTATGCTGGAGGACCGCCGTCTTCCTCAATTCTCTACTCTCAACCCATCATCTTTCATTTTATACCAAAATTACAGAGTCCCAATTCTAAATTTACATGGAAGAAAACATAAATGAATCTAAATAAGATGTAAAAATTGCTTTTTTAAAAATGAATTTAAGATTTAAATTTATTTTAATATATTATTTTAATATGTTATAAAGACTTTCTTAATATCTTCTGTTAAAATTTATTCTCAGTTTTTTTTTTTTATATAACAACGCATTAATTAAATACGTTATATAGCATTCATCAAAATTTTAACAACAATAACAACCGTATTGTCTAATTTTTTTCTCTTATGTCCAAAGTTGTCTTGGATTATATATTGCTTTAGTTCTCTTCCTTTCTGCAATAACACACATACAAATTAGTAATGTATATGTTTGTTGTATATGTGAAATCGGAAGAAAAAAATTACATATAAGACTTAACTTATACTTCTAAAATAATAATTATAATTTTTTAAAATAAGACACTTAAATTACTAGAGGGTGCATTTTCTGCACTCAACTGCCAAATCTACACTCTTAGTTTCAAAATAAGTAGTTTTTAGTTCTTTTAATTCTTTTTCAAAATAAGTGGTGTTTTATATAATCAAGACGGTATTAACGATCTTCTTCCAATTTTACCCTTATTTGAATGGAAAGCGTTTTACATAATCAAGAAAATGTTAAAGACCCACATCTTTATGAACTTTATTATTGGTAAGTGGATAAACATTTTTCTTTTTAAAATGAGTAGTTTTCTTTAAGGAGTGTGCATGAACTAAAAGCACCACTGGTTTTGAAATGAAGGTAATATTTTTTATTGTTTTAGAAAAATAATTGCATTTATTTTTTAAACAGAAAGTAAGATACTTAAATTGACATGAGTGAAATATTATTTTTTGTAAGCATAAGCTATGCCTAACTCTTATGTTTTTTATTTTCTTGAAAATAAATTATTATGATTATTTTCTAAAAAATAAGATACTGATTTTGGGTATATTTGTACTGTTTGCTTGTCGTATTTTTACCATGTTTAGTCTTGTTTTAATAATAATATTCACTTATAGTTGCATGTTTTGATTAAAACTCTTATAGTGAGCTAACACATGATTAGATGTTTTGTAGAAAAATATGGGAAAATCAATCGGAATGAGCTAAAAAGGAAGGTTCGAGCAACTTTGGATGAGTTTTTAAAAAACCAAGTTGGTGCTATAGCCGGCGCCCCGCACTGCAACTAAAACTTCCGCCGAAAAAAACTTTCCGTAGAGGCGCGTGATGCCAGAAGCCAAACTTCAAAAGAAATTAAAAAAAGTACAAATGGAGGCGCATTGAGAGGCTCGCCGCACTGTGTCTCATCCCAAATTAAATTTTTATTTCTCAGTTTAGTGTGTGAAATTTTTCTACACTTATAAATAGTCCTTAAAAATGTCTGGAACATAACTTTGACCTGAAAGAGCTGGTGGAGCCATTGTGGAGGCTAGAGAGTTTAGGTTTTATCTTTCTTCTCTTTATTGTATGTTTTATAGAATTCTTTGAAATATTTATTGTATTTACTCCATGGCTATCTGAAGCTAAACTTCTCGTTCTAGGATTATGATTTTGTTGGTATGAACTTGAGTTAAATTGTATAATTATCATAGTAGTTGCTGTTCTTATAGCTTTATGCTTACTATTTTAATGCTTCCACGACCATTAAAATACATCTATAATCTTGTTGTGAACCCGAAAAAGGATTAATAGATAGAATGAAGAATGGGGAGATCAAAGATCTTTTCTTGAAGTGAAACTTAGAATTGATTTGGCGGTTGTGGGATAGAATATACCTTAGAACGCCTTCTTGGTTCTTGAACGAGAGAAGCTAATATCATTCACATGATTTATCGTTTATCATAGGAATATAAACATAGAATTGCATGTGAATAAGTGAAGGCTCGAGGTGAATGAATTGCTAAAGCCATAGTCCCAGATTGATTCATCTCATTGATTTCTTTAAGAATCCGCTCTTTTCTATTTGATTAATTGTTCATTAGTATTTTCTTTTATTTTCAATTTACATAATAATAAATATATCTTTAGATTCTATCGTTTGAATATATAAATTAGCATTAGTTTAATTTAGTAAATAATTAATCGCCAAGTCCCTATGGGCAAAGATATTTGACTTCAAATTTATATTACTTGTACGACTACGTACACCCGCGAATGAATTGGATCCAAATAAATTTTTGGTGTTGTTTTCAGGGACTTGAAAATTAATTATTTCGCTAAGTTAGAATTTGACTTGAAAATAATTATTTTGCTAAGTTAGACTTTATTTTCTTTGTTTGTTCAAGTTTTTATCTTTATTTATTTTTATAAAAATATTATTAATTTTTTTAATTTTTTTAATTTTTTTATCTTTTTTGATTTTTTTAATATTTTTAATTTATTAAATATAAATTGATCGAATGATGGATATCATATTTTGGGTGATCCTTGTCTGATCTGTGGAGGACCCCACTGTGGCAACACTATCATAATTTTTTTGAGAGCTGGTTGTGTGCACTTTCCCAATCCTTCGTGAGAAACATTTTTAGTATAGGTGGTGGTCAGGATGGCCATTAGAATGGTTGTCCCAATTCTTGTTCCCTTCCCCAAGCCCCTATTATGATCCTCCTATTGTTTGTGATGTTTAAGTAATACTCAAGAAGAGGATTTAACATCATGCTCAGATAAGAGATATGGTAAAACAAGTCCTTAAGCAGATGGAAGTAATGAGGGAGCAATACATTGAAAAGGGAAAAGCCATAGAAAGGATGAGTGCCAAGCTAAGGAGATGCAAGCTGAGGCTGAAATTTGTAATAATTTACAAGTCACTTGGCTTTAGCCAATACTCAAGAGTGAATACTTAGAAGAAGATAATTATGATGAAATAGAGATAGTGAGTCAATCTTGGCTCGAGGAACAAGTTCAACAAATAAAATTCTATGGGTTTTTCTGTGATAGTCTTATGAACATGGCTAATCAACTAATGGAAGGAAGAATAGAGCTCAACCAAGAGATAGACCAATTTGGCTTGATTATCCATGACCGACAAGCTCATTTGAATAAAAAGGTTGAGGCATCTGAGGCCCAACCACAAAATATTATGGATACTAGCCAACATATGAAAAAGATAAAAGAATTCCAATCATTCGACATTTTTCATTGGTTGATGTTGATGTTGAGGAGATAAATAATAATGAGGATGTCGAGTTAAACCAATTTTGTGAGTTGGGATGTATTTGCCTTCGTTCTAAATATTTTTCGATGTTGTGTTTGAATGGCAAAATGAAAATAGAGCCTTCTAAACCTATGGAGAGATGTGTGTAGACGAGGAACAATGGGCTCCTATATTATAGAATTTCTATGCCGAAGAGACAAAACGACATCCCTTACTTAAGGGCCAAGAAGTGCAAAATGCGACATCTATTGCTTGGTTCCTTTATTTACACCACCACCCTTGAGCATAATAGAAAATTAAAAAATAAACTAGGGGTGAAGTTCATAAGTTTAAAGTAGAAGGAAAAGGGTGAACCGATGGCGTCGTGCCGTAATGTCATTAAGTGCTTATTGGGAGGCAACCCAATTTTATTGCTTTCTTTACATATTTTTATATTATTTAGGTAGGAGTTTAAACTCACGGAAAGTTGAAAAAGTAAGCTACCAAGATGGAACTATGCGCAGGATGCCAACATGAAGAATCAACTTTAATGGGAGAAGTCTCGGGTATCTCATGAACCGCTAACGTTATGGCTTTTGACCCTAGGGAGTTTCTTTACCTTCTTGTTACCTTTGTGTGTACTAAAAATAGTGAAAAATTTTAAGTGTGGGTTGGAGAAATTGCTTGGGTGCTTTTATATTTGAAATTTTATTGTTTAGTAGTTAATAATTTCTCTCGATTTTTCTTTGTGCATCGGTTTATTTCCGAGGAATGTAGCTTGAACCGATAATTTTTATTTTTTAAGAGTAAATTTTAATATTTCTTTTTTTAGGTCATAGATAGACATTTTTTCCCGTAATGGATGGATGATGACCGTCTTGATGAAAATTAAGCCTTCAGAGACTTTTTTTTTAAAAAAAAATAATAGGAGAGAAAAAAAGAAAAGACCATTTTTGACTTGGTTGAATACTAGTAATTTAGGTTGAACTTGAGTAGTGCCTTCTTGTGAGTGTTTGATAATTAAACTAAGATAGAAAGTTTTTTGATACATAGGCTCAAGGTAATGTCTCTCCATATAGATCTTCTTATTTTTTAGTTCTATGACCCTATCTCGTTTTAGAGCATATTGATCCGCTTTGATTGAGACTTGTGTCATGTGAGGTGAGAATTTCTCTACATATATTTCATGTTTTGCTATATTAGTCTAGAAGTTTCCTCATGGCATGCATGTTATTGGAAGAGAAATAAAAGGTGCTCGCTTAGATGATGATAATAGAATTTCTTTGATTTGTTCTCAGGAAATTTTAACCTCGTTCAAATATTGTTACCGCTAGTCCTTTGAGTCTCGTAGCTCATTTGTTAGCTGTATATTTACCTTGATTCTTTTTATTGAATCTCTAATTTCAACACCCTGCTTCCTTGAGCATTGTAGCATGAACTATGATAAAATTATTAAATCTGAAGAAAAGGGATGGTCAAATGTAAATGGTGAACAATGAAAATTACTTGCGATGAAAAGGCCCTCGAGAAAGAACGTGACATGAAAAAAAGAAGAGACGATAAAAATGTTTGAAAAATAATAAAAATAATATATGATTGTAGCATTCTTGATATGATGAGAATCACTTGTGGAAATAATTGATGAAAAGAGGGTTGAAAATAAAGTGAAAAAAATAATGGGTGATAAGTCTAAAAAATTGCAAAGTGCTTAAGGAAGTGTAGGTCACTATTATAGGTTTTCACTGTCCCTTAGATAACATTACATCCCCTTAAAGTCCTATTTGATTTTATTCGAACACACTTAATTAGTAGAGATGTACATAATGGGCAAATCTATGGTACTTCGCGCATACATATGAATTCTTTTATGAGTGTGACAAACATTGTGTTTGATGCTATGTCATTAATTTATATTCGATTCTCTAATTTGAGTGAATGAACTATTTATTCTTGTGAGGGTACTTGTTTCATGAATATGTGATATGATCAACTTTCTTTGACAGAGTAGGTGAGTGCTTAAATTTAAAAAAAAATTAGAAGTTTGTCTTTGAGGTTAGGAGGTTAGATGTTTGTTGTTTTGTATATATTGCATGATAAACGGGAAGTGTACTTGATGTTATGAAATGCTATATGGTCAAATTTTTGTATCAATCAAAGTAGGTGTATTCCTAAGCCTGATTTTTCAAGATGAGCTTAAATGTTGTCTCGAGGATCTAACAAAGGTCTAAGCGCGGCGTAGTGATCTGGGCCTATTTATACGCTCGCTTTTCCATATGTATTCATGTTTCGGGCCTTGTTTTGAGAATGATCTCCGCTTATAGTTGCATGTTTTACTGGAAAACTCTTATAGTGAGCTAACACAAGTGCTTAGATGTTTTATAGAAAAATATGAGAGAAACCAATGGAATGAACTAAAAAAAGTTTGAGCTTTTGGAGCAACTTTGGATGAGTTTCCCGTCAAGAATAAGTTGGTTCTATGGCTGGCACCGCCGCAGCCAAAACTTTCACCTAAAAAACTCGCAGAGGCGCGCATGCTTGCGTGTCCTGCATTTTGGTTGGCGCTCCATGCCGTAGATCAAACATCAGATGAAATACAAAAAGTACAGGTCGGGATGCGCATTATAAAATGCGTTGCGCTAGGACTCATCCCGAATGAAGTTTTATTTCAATTCATTTTGAACTCAATATGTTGTGTGAGATTTTTCCTACAGTAAATAGTCCTTAAAAACGTCTTGGAACTTAACTTTTGACCTGGAAAGAGTTAGGAGTCTCCGTGGAGGCTATAGAGCTTAAGTTTTATCTTTTCTTATTATGTATTTTTGCGAAATTCTTGGATAATTTATTGTATTTACTTCATATATATGTGGAACTAAAACTCTCGCTCAATGATTATAATTTTATTGATATGAACTTGAGTTAAATTGCATATTTATCATAGTAGTCATTTATATATTCTTGTGTTTATTATTTTAATGCTTTGTGACCATTGAAATATATCTATAATCTTGTTGTGACCTAGAAAGAAGGATCGAAGATAGAACGAAGAATATAAGGAGAAAGATTTTTTCTTTGAAGTGAAACTAGAATTGATTTGCAACTTGAATATGAATATACCTAGAACTCCTTTCTTAGTTCTTGAACAGGAGAAGCCAATATCATTAGCATGATTTATTTTAGCCAATTTCATGTGAATAGGTGATTAGAGGTTCAGAAGATCATAATCATACAATTAATCCCATGAATCAATAACTCGATAATTATTGCAAGATAATGAAGGTGGATGATTTCTAGCACCGTATTTCTCTATCAATTCATTTCATTGATTTCGTATGAATCCGCTCTTTTTTGGGTTACTCGTTCATTAGTATTTTCTTTTATTTTTAGTTTAGATAATTATAAATATACCTTTATATTCTATCACTTGAATGAATAAATTAGCATTAGTTTAATTTAGTAAATAATTAATCAACAAGTCCCCCGCGGCTACGATATATCTAGACTTCAAATTATATACTATTTGTACGACCACGTACACTTACACGTGAGTTGACCTCGAATGTATACTTAAATTGATACATCAGAAGTTTTTTTGTGTAATAATTTAAGCTAAAATCTTATATTTTTGGTCAGTCAGAGAAAATGATTACGAGTATTTTCTTTAAAAAGAAAAGGTAAGAAACTTAAATTGATATAAAGAGAATATTATTTTTTGTAAGTATAAGCTAAATCTAATATTTATTTTATTTTTAAAAATAAATTATTATAATTATTTTCTAAAAAATAAGATACTTAAATTGATATGAAGGACAATTATTTTTCACATCAATTTAAGCTAAATCTTATAATTTTTTATTGTCTTAGAAAATAATTATAATGATTTTTTTAAAAGAAGAAAATCACAAATTGATAAGAAGCTGGATATCATTTTTCATAAGCATAAACTAAATCTTTATTTTAAAAAATAAAAATAAATTGTTATAGTTATTTTCTAAAAATAAAGTAAGTCATTTAAATTGATATGAAGGGTAGATACTTTTTTCTGATCAATTTAAGCTAAATCTTCTTGATTGTCTTAGAAATGATTATAATTATTTTCTAAGAAGAAAAGTAAGACACTTAAATTGATACGAAGGGGATATTATTTCTTGAAAAGCATAAGTTAAGTCTTATATTTTATCTTTTTTAAAAATTAGTATAATTATCTTCTACTTAAGAAAAGTAAGTACACTTAAATTGATACGAAGGAGATATTATTTCTCAAAAGCAAAATCAAGTCTTATATTTTTATCTTTTTAGAAAGTAAGCTAGTATAATTATCTTCTACGAATAAAAAGTAAGACACTTAAATTGATAGGAAGGATATATAATTTTTGTATCAGTTGAATCTAAGTTTTATATTTTTAATTATCTTAGAAATAATTATATTTATTTTCTTAAAATAAAAGTAAAACATATAAATTAATAGGAAGTGAAAATTATTTTTGTAAGCATAAGCTAAGTCTTTTTTTTTTAAAGTAGAAAATGAATTATTATATATAGTTATTCTTAAAAAAAGCAAGATACTTAAATTGATATTGATGGTATATTTTTTTGAGAAAATTTCAGCAGTGGCAATAATTTGGAAGAAAATAGGTTTAAGTAGCAACATTTACTTCCATTGGTAAAATGTCAAACACAAATACAAAATATGAGTGATTTTAGAAATTTGTTTGACATAAATAATCGCTTATTTTTTTTACCGAATTGATAATTATTGTGTTCCTTAAATAAAAGGATTTAAAATAACGGATAGAATTCTATTTATCATAACAACTTGTAAAACAAAAACAGAAAAAGTTACGAGAATATTTTATTTCTGTTACATAATGGTAAAATCAAATGAATAGTTTATATCATAAAATACAAACAAAATGCTTATGCATGTATTTTTTTTTTTATATATATATATATATATATATATATATATATATATATATATATATATCTGTATATTTAAAATTCTAAGAAATTACATAAAGAATTATGTATTTGAACGTATTAAAATGTACTAAAAATGTATTTCGTTAAAATAAATAGTTTCCATCGATAAATACATAACTATTCAACAAAAGACATATACAAATATACAAGTACTAAAATAAATGTTGTCTATTGGTGAACACATAACGATTCAAACCAAAAATATGTATTTGTATTTATATGTATCTGCACATGTAAAATTATGAAAATGACATAAAGGATTATGTATCTGAATGTATCAAATACATATAATACATAAACTATAAACATACACGAATATGATTTTCAAAATCAGAAAATAACTTACCCCAATTAACGAAATTTTCTAAAATCTATTTGAGATTCCAAAATATCATACAGATTTGATTACAAAAGAAACAATGATTTACACGGTTAAAGAATTTTATCTGCAATATAAAAATACATATTTTAGATTAAAAATAAATAAAAATCATGAATGGAACTTACCGATTTGAATGGATTCCCAGAGACAAAAAGAGAGAATGGCGAGAGTCGTGAGTTTGATAGGAGGAGAAATCTAGTTGATGATGAAGAATGAGGGAGAGAGAGAAGACTGAAGGGGGATTGAGCAGTTATTGAAAAATTTTTAGGCTTGAATATAGACACAAAAGAAAAATAAATACAAAATAAAAAAAAAAGAAAAAAATGGTACATTAAATGAAATAAAGCCATAATATGTATTTTTTAAAACTGTGACTATTATATGTAAATAGTTTTATAATTATGATATGTTATGTAATTTTTTTCTATTTTTTCATATCAATTTAAACTAATAGCTCCGTTTGGTCAAACTTTAAATCAAATTATTTTGAGAAGTGTTGGATAAAAGTACTTTTAAAAAAGTACTCTTGGTGAGAAGGTTTGACCAATAAATTGTAAAAACACTTTAAACAACAATTAGTGTCTGACCAAACTTTTGAAAAATGCTTCTTAGTGTATTTTTCTCAAAAAGTGCTTTAGAGGAGAAGCTACTTTTCGCCCTGAAAACACCTTCAGCTTGCTCCCTAAAATACTTATTTTTCTCTCAAAAGCTTGGCCAAACACTTTATTTTACTAAAATAAGCATTTTTTAGAAAAAATACTTTGACCTCCCAAAAGTTTGGCCAAACATACTATAAATCTGTTTTCGGTTGTCTTAGAAAATAATGGTAAGTATTATTTATTAAATAGAAAAAGTAAGACACTTAAATTGATACTAAAGAATCTTACTTTTCATAAGCATAAGCTAAGTCTTATATTTTTATTTTCCTAAAAAGTAAATTATTATATACTTAAAAATAAATTAAGACACTTAAATTAATAGAGAGTATATTATTTTCTTGTATCAATTTATTTTAAACTTATAATTTTTTTATTTTTTTTATTTTTTTTATGTTTTTTCTATTTTCTAAAAAAAAAAATGAAAATATTATTTTGGTAAGAATAAGATAAATCTTACATTAAAGCTAATGATTTCTTTTTCGATTTTACACATGGCGACAAGCATATACATGTTCACAGAAATTTGTATGTTTTTGTTGCAAAATAGAAAACTAAGATAATCTATAATCCTTTTTGGACATAAGAGAAAAAAAAATAGTCAATATGGTTGTCGTTGTTGATATTTGGTTGATATTGCATAACATAATTAGTGCGTTATATATTTTATAAATAGAAAAAAATTGAAAATGAATTTTAATGAAGACTGCTAATAAAGTCTCATATATCGCACTAAAATAATGCATTAAAGATTTTTAAAAAATCAACTTATTTTACATCTTTTTTTTTTGATTCATTTAGCATTTTTTTAGTTTAGGTTTCGAACTTCAAACTTACTAGATTCTACTATTATTTTACTTATTTTAAAACACATATTATTTTCTAATTGTTAAATAACTCAGGTAAAATTTAAAGTAATAAAAAAAATTAAAAATATTTTTAACGTATTAAAAATTATTTAAGAATGTCTTTCTTCCAACTATTTCCTCGTTAGTATTTACCTTAATCATTACTAAAAATAATCCAAAAATGAAAAAAGAGGACAGTTTTGACAATTTTTAATATATTGCGCCTTGTGCCACATACTTTAGGTAACTATTGCATAATGAAAGTGGTCAATGACCCTGAGGACAGTTTTGGACAATGCTTTTAATATATTATGCCTTGTGCCACATACTTTAGGTAACTATTGCATAATGAAAGTGGTCAATGACCCTAAATGGGGGCCACCTTGCTACATGGACCTTACTCTTTGATCCATCATTTAAGTAGAAATGATTCATCTGTTTGATAAGAACTGGGTCCAACAAAAAAGACCATCTAATAAAGTTAACCCTCGCCATGTGATGAAATGTTTATTTGAAAATTTTATGATTGATATAGTGAGCTATTACTATATATGTATATTTATATTTGATATTTAAATTTTATTTAGCTATTATAAGTAAAAGAGATCTGATTTAATAATTTTGTGTACCAAAAAGTAATGTATGTCACGTTCCACCTTGGGAGGCATGATCGACACCCGTGCCACCGGGATCCGAATCGACCTCGACCGGGGCTTATGCACTCGGTGCATGCCTACTCTTCAAATCAAGAAAAAATGAGCTTAAGTACCTCGGCTGTAAACAATAAAGCCCGGCCGCCAAGGCCATATAGCCGCCTGTAAGAAAGAAAGCAGCTAACCAACAACACGCAATGAAGGGGTCCTATGGCCGTAAAGACCACCATGCTATCTAGTTACAAAGACAATGAACAAGTATTCATAACTATGCTATAGCCGACAAGGCTGCTAACTGAAAGCTAAACCAGGCCCCACACGACCATGCAAGATGAACATATATAGAAGTCCCACACGGCCAACAACAAAACCAACAACCGAGAATCTCAGTCCTCGCAAGCCTCTAAGAGTGGAATAATGGCCGGGACAGGACCCCAACCTACACATAACCGTACAACAAAAGAGCAAACCTCCTCTACTATCAACTTCGGAAGAAAGAAGCTGACTTGACTGCTGACTCGGCTGATGACTAGGGAGGTCCCGAACCGCGTTTCAACATCTGCATTTGTAGGCAAGTAATGCAAGACTTCAAGGATATGCGCGCACAATATGTAGCGAATATGTAAGGCAAGATAACAATAACTGAATAAAAGCCGATAAAGCCGAAGTAATTACGGAGAAGGGTAAGAATTTAATATGAGTAATCTCGCAATCTGAAAAATATAACTAACAAGTATGTGTACAAACAAGAACCTAACCGGGCCCCCATAAGTCTGGAAGGTACAAACAACACAGAATAACCTACCTGGGCCCCCAGAAGCCCCGACAAGTACAAACAATGCACACTCCTCTTATCTGACTACTAAAGGTTCGTAAGTATACTGTAACTTAGGAACCCTCGCCCTCAGAAGATGTATCCGAGCCTGATAGGCTCCTGTAGATGTGTTTGTGTCTGAGCCGTCTAGGATCCTGTAATTGGACCCCGAGCCTTTGCTCATTTAAGGGTCATGGTGCCACTGCAGAGTAGAGGAGTCTAGAGGTAACTAGACCTCAATACGGCCCTCACGGCCTCAATCTGATCCCTTCGATCATCATGTTGCTCCTGCGAGCGTATGGGTATCACAATACGGTCCTCATGGCCTCAATCTGGTCCCTGCGTACATCATACTGCTCCTGTGAGTATATGGGTGTCTCAATACAGTCCTCACAGCCTCAATCTGGTTCATGCGGACATCATACTGCTCCTACAAGCATATCCCTATAAGCAACAAAACATCCAACAAACCAAACACGTATGCAGAAACCAGGCTAACTAGGGTTAACTCTGACGAGGGTTACTATGTCATCGCTGTCGTCTCAATTCTATTTGTATTAGCTGAACACAATAGGCTTACTCTAGAGTACTATAGATAAACAGGTCGTACCAACTTTACGATGAACGTAACTTTCCGAAAAGGATAGCCTTAACATACCTTATTCGATGATTTCTGGGCGCTTGAAAAATTCCAACCTGGAGTCAGTAATTTCACCAATTTGCAGCCCTCATGCTGAGAAAATGAGGCTAGTTCAATACTAACAATCAACAATTAACAATATCTTTTAGTAGAATTAACTATAACTTCAACTTCGATTAATTAAGCCGGAAACTCGCCAATTCTCGAGAATTTAGAAGGTAAAATTGCTTACCTATTGCCTGTAGCTGCTTAGGACTCAATTTAAAGTAAATTCGGCAACCTTTACTTGGCGGGGTTTCGGCCAACCGAGCGAATTTTCATGAAATAACTTCGCAGTGATGCTTCTCGCGGGCCTAGAACTCGTTACCCGAAGTTAATTTGCATTTGGACGGCGTTTGATAGCGTAATTTATCGGAAATTTGATCTCAGTTGTGTCTTTCTCTCCTTACTGGCCGAAGTCTTATGTTGAAATGAATTAAAATTGAACAAAGAAGGATAGGCATAGGGTGGTGGCCTAGGGGCGCTTTGTGTCGGCCAACGTGCCATAGGCGTGCTGCGCTGTGCCTCCCAGGGTGCCAGTGTGCCTGGTGCCCTGCGCTGCCCACTGCATAGGCCGGCTGGCGCGTCGCGCTGCCCCATGCTTTCGAGGATCTTCCTGCACACGTCAAACTCTCATTACTCGTCACAAATCCACGTGCACATAGACTAACCACTAACATATTATGGGGTGTAACATCCTCCCCTTTAGAAACATTTGTCCTTGAATGTCGTCTTCAGGCTTAAAGGAGTTAACTCTTTTAACTAATACTTAGAAAAATTTCGGCAGAGTTTCCTCTATATTATGGACTATCCGGAAACCTGAAATGCAGAAAAACCCAACATAGGTGTCTCACAGGATGCTATAAACAAATACTCCACCACATAGAGATAACCAACTAAACGGTGCTAATAATATAAGCAGGTAAATAACAACTGAACAACAACCTTACCTCACTGCATATTCTAGGTCAACCCTGGAATAAGTGAGGATACCTAGACTTCATATTGTCCTTAGCTTCCCAGGTCATCTCTTCTTTACTTCTGTTCCTCCACAGAACTTTAACGGAGGCCACATCTTTAGTTCTCAACCTACGAACCTACCAATCTAATATAGCAACTGGAACCTCTTCGTAGACTAACTCCTCAGTAACTTGAACGTCCTCAACCGGAACAACCCGAGACGGTTCCCCTATACACTTTCATAACATGGACACATGGAAAACTGAATGAATAAATTCTTGCTCTGAAGGCAATTATAGCTTATATGCTACTCGTCCTATCCTCTGGAGGATTAGGTACGGGCCAATGAACCTAGGGCTAAGCTTGACTTTCTTACCAAACCTCATCATGCCCTTCATCGGTGAAACTTTAAGAAATACCCAATCACCAATATTGAACTCCAAGTCTCTACGCCGCACATCGGAATAGGACTTCTGAAGACTCTGGGCTGTCAGCAAGCGCTCCTTGATGAGTTTTACTTTCTCTTCTGACTGGTGGATCATATCCAGTCCGATTAACCCTGATTCCCCTACTTTGAACCATCTAATAGGGACCTACATTTCCGCCCATACAAGGCCTCATAAGGCGACATCTAAATTGCAGAATGATAACTGTTATTATACACAAAATCGATAAGGGGCAGATGCTCGTCCCAAATTCCTCCGAAGTCTAGCACACATGCCCGTAACATATCCTCGAGTGTATGAATCGTGCGTTTTGCCTGACTATCTATCTGAGGATGGAATGCTGTACTCAGATTAACCTGTGTCCCCAAGCCTTTCTAAAATGACTGCTAGAATCTAGCTGTGAATTTTGCCCCTCTATCAGAAATAATAGATGCGGGGACGCCATGTAGTCGGACTATCTCCTTAATGTACAACTCAACATAGTCTTCGACGGAGAAGGTAGTCCTGACTGGCAAGAAATGGGTTGATTTCGCTAATATATCGATAATGACCTAAATAGAATCGAATCTACGCCTGGTGCGGGGTAACCCTGTCACAAAGTCCATATTGATTGCTTCCCATTTCCAAATAGGCACCACTATCTCCTGCGTTAATCTGCCGGGTTTCTGATGTTCGGCCTTTACCTGTTGGCAGTTAGCACACTGTGCTATAAATTCGGCCACACCCTTTTTCCTTCCAGGCCACCATTATATCTCTTTTATGTCATGGTACATTTTCGTCGAACCTAAATGCAGAGAGTAACGAGAGTAATGTACCACTGCCATGATCTGCTGGCGGAGCCTTGCTACATCTGAAACGCAGAGGCGGCCTATGAATCTCAAGACTCCATCCTCCGTTAACTCGAAGGTTGTTAATTCCCCTTGCTGAACCTTATTTCTGAGCTGTACTAGATCAGAGTCCTTGTATTCCGCTCTTTTTACCTCTACAACCAGGGATAATACTACTGTATTCTGAATTATAGCCCCATTATCCTCTGAATCCACTACCCGGACTGCTAAGTTGGATAGCCGGTGCAATTTACAAACCATTTCCTGCTGTTCTGGCCTCAAATGTGCTAAGCTTCCCATGGACCCGCATCTAAGGGCATCAGCTATGATATTATCCTTCCTTGGGTGATAAAAGATGTTCACATCATACTCTTTCAACAATTCTAGCCAACTGAGCTATCGCAAATCCAGCTCTTTCTGCAAGAAAATATACCGGAGGCTTTATGGTTAGTAAAAATATCCATGTGCACGCCATATAAATAATGCCTCCATATTTTTAAGGTGATTACTCCAAATCATGGGTGGGGTAATTCTTTTCATGCTTTCTTTGCTGCCTTGAAGCGTAGGCAATTACCTTGTCGTGCTACATCAGAACACATCCTAACCCAACGCCCGAAGCTTCACAGTATACAGCATAACCCCCTGAACCCTCTGTTAAGGCTAATACTGGTGCAGACGTCAATCTATTTTTCAACTCTGGAAACTCCATTCACAAGCCTCAGTCCAGTGGAATTTGGATGCTTTCTGAGTCAACTAGGTTAAGGGCACTGATAGAGTAGAAAATCCTTCCACGAATCTTCTGTAGTACCCGGCTAACCCCAGAAAATTGTGAACTTTAGTTGGAGTTGTAGGTCTAGGCCATGTCTTGACTGACTCGATTTTCTGTGAATCAACCTAAATACCCGCCGCTGACACAATATGACCCAAAAAAGCTACGGAATTCGAACAAAGCTCACATTTAGATACCTTTGCATATAGTTGGTGGTCTCTGAGGATCTAGTGTACCGTTTGCAAATGATCTCTGTGTTCTGCTTCTAAGCGGGAGTATACCATAATATCATCAATGAACACTATTAGAAACATATCTAAGTATCGCCTGAAGATATTGTTCATTAGGTCCATGAACACTGTTGGTTCATTTATCAACTGAAGGACATAACTAGGAACTCGAAATGACCATACCTGATCCTTAAAGCTGTCTTCGGTATATCTTTCTCCTGAACTTGAACCTGGTGGTACCCGGATCTCAAATCAATTTTGGAGAAATATTTCTCCCCTTGCAATTGGTCAAATAAATTATCTATCCTTAAAAGAGGGTATTTATTCTTAATGGTGACTTTATTCAACTGCCGATAATCTATACACATGCGTATGGAACCATCTTTCTTCCTCACAAACAGAACTGGCGCATCCCATAGCAAAATACTGCGCCTGATAAAGCCCTTTTCTAACAAGTATTTCAATTGTTCTTTCAAATATTTCAATTCAGCAGGAGCCATGCGATATGGAGGGATGGATATAGGTTGAGTGCCTAGTAGCAAGTCGATAGAGAAATCAATTTCACACTCTGGGGGAATACCAGGAAGCTCATCTGGAAACTCACTAACCACTGGGATGGACTAAACAGTCGGAGATTCTTCTTGCATATCCCGAACTCTGAAAATATGGTAAATACAACCTTTCGTTATCAATTTTCTTTCCCGAAGATAGGATATGAACCTACCTTTTGGCGTAGTTGCATTGCCTTTCCAATCTCGTACTACCTCCCCTGGGAAGCAAAATCGGACAGTTCTGGTCCAACACTCTATAGTAGCGTAACTGGGTGCTAGCTAATCCATACCCATAATTACATCAAAATCAATACTTTCTAGCTCCACCAAATCTGCTAAATTCTGGCGACCAATGATCTCTACTGTACAACCCTAGTAAATTCTTTTTGCAATAATAGAGTCACCGACGGGTGTAGACACCAAGAATGGTCGTCGAAGTAACTTTAGCGTTATACTGAACTTTTGGGCCACTAGTGAAGTAACATAAGATAGAGTGGAACCTGGATCTATTATAGAGCATAAACTAAGTGAGAACAAACATCAAGCTTACCTGTCATAACATCGGGTAACGACTCTAACTCTTGTCGTCACGGCAATGCATATGTGCGATCTTGACCGCTATCTAAACTAGACACCCTTGGTCTATCTCGGCCTATGCCGGCTAGATCTGAGGGCCTGCGCCCTGCAGAAGGTGCTGGGGCATATGAACTTGCTGAGGATCTATTCTCCTAGTCCCGACTGCCCTGGTATCTAGTCGGACAATCCCTCACTATATGTCCCTCCTGTCTACAGGAATAACAGGCGGTGGAACCATATCTGCATCTCCCCAGATGTGGCCTATGACAGGTACTGCAACATGGTACAACTGGTCCCATCTGATCTGGCCCCCTCTGCTGCTATGATCCCGACGCTTGTGAACTTTCGTTGGGACCTGACTGTCCATGATGATTTGATCTGCTGCCCTACTGCTATTGAAATGGGGGCTTGGGTGGCCTACCTGATAAATGAGGCCTAGGCCCACCTTGAAAGTCTGTAGGTCTAGCCCTTCGACTTGCTCCTGACTTGCCCTATCAATCACGTACTGACGCTGCCTGAGTTCCTTTATGTTTTGAGCAAAGGCCTTAATCCGTGAGATATCCATATCCTCCCGTAGTTTGGTTGAGATACAAGCTTCCACATATTCTGGTGCAAGTCCCATAATGAATCGGTGTACCCTGGCTGGCATGGTATCAACAAATGTAGGCGCATATCTGGCCAGGGAATCAAATCTTAATGCATATTCTTTGGAACTCATTCTGCCCTGTTCCAGATGCAAAAAATGCTCTAATATGGCCTACCGGACCTCTCGGGTCAAGTAGTGGTCTATGAAAGCTTCATAGAAGCTAGGCCACGTAGGTGGGGGTGCATCTCTACCTCACGATCTTTCCCAACTCTCGTACCACAAAACTTCTACCTCTCACAATCGAAATACTGCTAACTCAACTAATTCTGTGGACAAGGCATGCATGACCGGAATATCCTCTGTAGATGATCTATAAAGTTTTGGGGGTTGTCTCTATGGTCTGTCCCTGTAAACTACGGGGGACTCAAAGCCAGGAAATCGCAGACTCTCGAACTCTCGGGCCCCTCAGTGGGCTCAACAACAGCTGGTACTACTGGCTGAGGCTGATGCTAGGCAATCATCATCTGGACCAACATGTATAATGCACCTCCGATCTCCTGATCCGATGGCACCAGAATGGCTGGGGGTGGTACTGGTATATCTGCTGCCCTAGAGGGCTCCTGGTGCGATAGTGAGTGCTGGGGTGATCGAGGTGATGTCTCCCTATCACCCTTAGATCGGGCTGACTCCGATTGGGTTTCCCTACTAGTGCCCTCTCCTGCCGCAACATCTAACTCTCGACCAGTCAAGGTCTGTCGTGCGTCGGATATTTCTCCATAAATAAGTAGAATAACATAAGCTTAGGGAGTTACCCTATACAACAAAACTCTATAGCAAGACTGGAGGAGAAATAAGAGTAACCACACTATTATGCCTCGTAGCCTCCTGTCAATAGAATGTGGTGCAAAACACACCCATAGACAAGACTCCACTCAACACGGCTTGCAGACTACCTGGGATACGACCTGCTTTGATACCAAGTTTTTCACGTCCCACCTTGGGAGGCATGACTGGCACCTGGTGGCACACTAGGATTTAAACTGACCTAACCGAGATTATGCACTTCTGGTGCATGCCTACTCTGCAAATCAAGAAAACAATGAGCTATACCTCGGATGTAAACACAGCCTCCGGCTGACAAGGCCATATAGCCGCCTGTAAGAAAGAAAGCAGCTAACCAACAACACGCAATGAAGGGGGTCCTATGCGGGCCGACAAGACCACCATGTTGTCTAGTTATAGCAGAATGAAAATAGGTAGTCATAACTATGCTATAGTCGACAAGGATGCCAATTAAAAGCTAAACTAGGCCCCATATGGCCATTACACAAGATAAATATACATAGGCCCCACATGACAAATAGCAAAAACCAACAACTGAGAATCTGTAGCCTACAAGCCTCTAAGAGTGGAATAATGATCGGGACAGGGCCCCGACCTACCCATAAACTATACAATGAAAGAAAAAACCTCCTCTACTATCAACTCCAGAGAAATGGAGCTGACTAGACTGCTGACTCTGGCTGATGAATAGGGAGGTCCTGAACCGTATCTACCCGCACCTGCAGGCAAGTAATGCAACACCCCAAGGATGGGCGTTAGTACAATATGTATCGAATATGTAAGGCGGTACAACAATAACTGAATGAAAGATGATAAAGTTGAAATAATTACGAAGAAGGATAAGAATTTAACCTGAGTAATCTTGCAATATGAAAAATATAACTAACAAGTATGTGTACAAACAAGAACCTAACCGGGCCCCCATAACCCTGAAAGGTACGAACAACATAGAAAAACCTACCTGGGCCCCCATAAGCCCCAACAAGTACAAACAATACACACTCCTCTATCTGGCTACTAAAGGTTCGTAAGCATACTGTAACTCAGGAATACTCGCCCTTTGAAGCTGTATCTGAGCCTGATAGGCTCCTGTAACTGTGTTTGTGTTTGAGCCATCTGGGCTCCTATAATTGGACCCCGAGCCTTCGCTCGTCTGAGGGTCATGGTGCCACTGTGGCGTAGAGGAGTCTGAAGGTAACTAGACCTCAATACGGCCCTCACGGCCTCAATCTGGTCCCTTCGAACATCACGTTTCTCCTGCGAGCATATGAGTATATCAATACGGCCCTCACTGCCTTAATCTGGTCCCTACGGGCATCATACTACTGCGAGCATATGGGTATCTCAATACGGCCCTCACAACCTCAATCTTGTCCCTGCGGACATCATACTACTCCTGTGAGCATATGGGTATCTCAATACGGCTCTCATGGCCTCAATTTGGTCCCTACAGACATCATGCTGCTCCTACGAGCATAGCCCTACAGGCAACAAAACATCCAACAACCCAAACATCGTATGTAGAAACCAAGCTAACTAGGGTTAACTCTGATGAGGGTTACTATGTCATTGTTGTTGTCTCAATTTTATTTGTAGCATCTGACCACAACAGGCTTACTCTAGAGTATTATAGATAAATAGGTTGTACCAACTTTACGACGAACGTAACTTGTCGAAAAGGATAGCCTTAACATACCTTATTCGATGATTTCTGGGTGCTCGAACAATTCCAACCCGGAGTTAGTAATTTCACCAATTTGTAGCCCTCACGCTAAGAAAACGAGGCTATTTCATTACTAACAATCGGCAATTAACAATATCTTTTAGTAGAATAAACTATAACTTCAACTTCGATTAATTCAGTCAGAAACTCGCCAATTCTCGAGAATTTAGAAGGCAGAATTGCTTACCTATTGCCTGTAGCCTCTTAGGACTCAATTTAAAGTAAATTCGGTAACCTTTACTCGGTGGGGTTCCGGCTCACCGAGCGAATTTTCATGAAATAACTCCGCCGTAATGCTTCTCGTGGGCCTAGAACTTGTTACTCAAAGTTAATTTGCATTTGGATGGCGTTTTATAGCGTAATTTAACAAAAATTTGATCTCAGTTGCGTGTTTCTCTCCTCACTGGCCGAAGTCTTAGGTTGAAATGAATTAAAATTGAACAAAGAAGGATTATATAGGCATAGGGCGGTGGCCTAGGGCGCTTCACACCGGCCAATGCACCATAGGTGTGCTGCGCCGCGCCTTCCAATGCGCCTGTGTGCCTGGTGTGCCGCGCTGCCTAG